>WYDF02264823.1:0-18766 GCA_009867245.2 Adranes taylori
TCTTCGTATATAAATTTTCATGGCTATATATATATATATATATATATATATATAGCGGGCCCGGCAAACGGTGTTTTGCTCCCCATCTGGTCACCATATTTGCCAACGCCGCGAACAGGACTGCTATCCGCACTACTGTGGCCTGTGCCCGCGGCTTTACCGCAACCAGCGAAATGACCCAATAGCCAGTGCTTACGGCAGCGGCTTTGCAGCGACCAGCGACATGGTCTAGTTGCCGCGACCTACGGCCACGGCCACGAAAAGACGCTGGCGGGTGAAAAATTGGGTTTACACCATTATATCATTTGCGACCGCAGCAACCTTGCTATAGAAATGGGCTAAAGAGGATATTGAATGTTTAGAAATCATCTTCTATGAGGGAATCACAATTTGAAGGAATGCTTAGTAAAATTGCACCTTTAATTAAGAAACAAGATACTACGATGAGAGGATGTATTCCAGCAAGTTTAAAACTACAAATTACTCTGAGATATCTTGCGTGACCCCCCAACGCGTGAATCTTCGGGAAAAAGTGAATCTTTTGAATAGAAGTCGTAGCGATTCACTCCTGTCTACGGGATCTCTTCGTACAATGACTAAAAAATGTTTATTCACTTTAATATCCACTTTAATTTACTGGCTTACGAATGACGTTATGTGTGCGTCAAAATAACTATAGTTCTCAACAACAATAATAAATGAAAATAATATTTATATTCAATTAATGGGTGCGAAGAATAGATAAAGAAATGGCCTTCATATTTCATCAAATTAGTTCCCAAATTAATTAAAAAATTATTCTACTTACATTTCAGAAGTCCCTACCATCACAAACTTATTTTTAGAATTAAGCACATGGACCTTATGAATTAATTTTAATTTACCTCAATAAATAAACTTGCCTAATCGATTTAATTTAACTTATTCAAAGAATTCGAAGTCAAAAGAACTATTTAATTATTAACGAATACTGTACACTACTATGCCCCATACCTAACATCACTTAATTATTAATCTATTTTATTTGAACTCAAAAGAACTACGTATTTAGTTATTACCGAATATTGTACACTACTATGCCCCATACCTAACTCAGTATCGATACTTAAGTAACATTGTCCTTTATTCATGATTTAATTCGAAACAAATCAGAATTTAATTAATTAATGATTTTAGTTTCAAAACCTAGGCCTAAAGGGTTCATTCTATAAGCAACTATTATTTTCTCTGCGGAAACTGTGTAGTTTTTATTCATTTCTTTGTGTAGCTAATTTATTACAAAGGTTACGATCGATATCTGTCACCATTTCCTCCCTACTTCTAGCAAATTGCTATTACCTAGCAAATTGAAATGTTTGTGTATGATGGCGAGTATATGCTCAGTTGTTATGTTTGCAGCGTCTGTTGGTTTACGGATTTTGATTCGACGGTTTGTCATAATCATATCATGGATTTCGTTGACGATCTCTGCTGTAGTGACGATATTTGATGGGCCTGGATGGTCATCGTACGACCACGAACAAATTCAGCTTTCAAAATTTAACTGCTGCTAGCGACGATGCGGACTCGCCATAAACAGCATCCAGTTCGACTTTGAGTTCTGTATTGTTTTTCTCTTGTGAATGAACTTAAATACTGAACGATATTTTCTCCATTTCTCTCAAAACACTAAAGTTGTTTACTTGCGGCAGCTATAAAAACCAAACTAATGTTCTGTTTTGTTCTTCAAATTTTGACACACGTCATGTGTTGCATGGCAGATGACAAAACCAATATGGTGTTCGTTGTCATGTGACGCGAGTGCGAAGGATCTATCGAAGGCTAGATTTATGTCTACGTGAGGTGATATGTGTTTTATGCACTTCTGTATCAGTGCAGGAAAGATTCCATCAGTTCCTGAAAACTGGAATGGCTTGAAGGTCTCCAGTGCCCATAGCACTTTCGCAATAGCTACAAAAAGCCAGATGGTAACCTTACAGAGGACGCCGCGAAAACGTTAGAGCTGTTAATAAGCACTTACTTTCTTGGTGGCCTCAAAGTTGATGACGGCGAACGGTGGGAGGCTGAGACTATTGCTGTGGTAGCAGCCATTCCCTCCAAAACCCATCAACTAGTGAATAAATTATTCATAACTGAGAAAGTGGTATGGGAACTGGAGACCTTAGTCCCCCTACCAATTTCTCAATTATGAATAATTTATTCACTAGTTGATGGGTTCTGGAGGGAATTGCTTTTATCACAGCAATAGTCTCAGACACCCCCAGATCGCCGTCATCAACTTTGCGGCAACCAGGAAAGTCAGCGCTCATTAACAGCTCTAACGATTTCGCGGCGTCATCTATTAGGTTACCATCTGGCTTTTTGCAGCTATTATGCTTAATTCTGGTAAAAGGTTAATCGTCACTCCGAAACATGTCAACTATAATGAGCCTTATAACAAGACGCACTTCATAATATTTTTAAATAAATGGAATTCTTTTGGAGTAATGGAATTTTAATTATTCAAAATAATGACTTCCACGCTGCGACGAGATGCTAATTTGAAATATTTATCCTTTCTTCTTAAAATTTTGCATTAATCACTGAATTTCGAGACCCATTAACTCATTATTCAACATATTTTGACGTCATTATTCAAATCAAAATGTTTTGAAACATGCATCTTTTTCCCCTTAAATTTTGCATTAATCACTAAATTTCTAAAATATCAATAACTCTATTTCTCTAGTAAAATTATAAAATATATAATTACAATCTATTTTTATATAATGCGAAACCAGTAATAGCAAAAGTTAAAATTCCTAACGCACTTAAACTATAAACATACGGATTTTGCAATTTAATCATATTATTTATATGAAACATAGAACTCTCATCATTTTTCCTAAATGATTCTCTTTGCGTTATATGTTCGTAGTACTTTTCTAAATGTTGTCTTTTTCCGTTTTTCCAAAATCTATCTTCGAATCCTAACTGATTCAGTCTCTCTAATAATACTACAAGACTGACATCAGCTATTGTAAACTCGTTACTGCATAACCAAAGTTCCTCGTCGGTGTCAGTTTGTCTCATCTCCAGTTCTGATTCGATTTTATTTAAGAGATCATCGATGCGGACTAGAACTTTTAAAAATTCATCTTTGTTGTAAATTATATTATGTTTGCGTTCATGTAGTTTGGCTTTTGCAAGTAGGAAATTTTTGTATTTAGGATTTTTTGCGGCTAAAGATTTTAAAAAGTCTACATCATGTGTCCCAGCATCTGAAATTAAACATTTTAATTAGGAATATATAGCTTTTATGATGCTTCCTTTCCATACCTACGATAAATTTTTTTATAGTTTCTATAAAAGGCGGTTTAGATTTGCCTACTAATTCCGGATGTACAAATGAGCCCACTGTTACTAAACCTAATGGTATGGAATCTAATAATGCTCTTAAACGATTAGCTTTTATACTGATTTCTGGTTCAATTGGTACTAAACGATTGTATTTATCTAAAATAAGCAAAAGAAGAAGCAAATTTAAACAGCTTTTAACTTATATTTGTTGCAGTTTGTAGAATCTGAATTAGATGCAATAACAATTTACTGCAATACTATTATAAACTATTAAGTGAAAACAAAGCTGGTAAATATATGCAATATAATTTAATTAATATCATTGGAAAAGTAGATTGGGTCGAGTGTTATTTTGTGGTAATCTGAGGTTTCACCAGTGAAGTAAATCATTAAATACAACTGTTTTTAAATCTGAATTAGTCATAACTATTTTTTGGTAAGTATTCTTTTACTTGAAAAACACTATAGAATTTTTCATGTCTTGTTATCGACTGAACAGCCTCAAACGGAAAAGATAAATGAAAACAAAACAATTACCCAAAATACAATTACTTAGTTACCAAACCATTAGTGCGCAACATTTTAATTTAATACGAATATTTCCTTATCGTCCGACTTTCCCATTTGTAAATTTTCGATGATTTTATGCGTTAAGCCAGATATGTCACGATTCCTAATGCAACAAGTGAGACAAGATAGTTGATATCGCATAAGCATGAGCGAGAAAATAGTAACAGAGAGGCGTTGTTGAAATATGGAACACATAGAAAGAGAAAGAGAGGGGACCATTCGATGCAACAGTCGCTTGGAGATGATGCAATAACGATGAATATTACTTTCTGTTAAAAAAAAAACATACGACAGAGCCAATATGAACATTACCGCATATGCATGAACTAAATAGAAAAAGACAGAAAGACAGTCCGGGACTATCAGCAGAACTAAAATCTGTTAGAAATTTCCCTTCAAGTACCATCGCTACTTCCACGGAGGCACGATTCAGCTTTTGAACGTCACCACAACCAAACCTAGGTTCTGTGAAAGGTTGTTATTAATTACGCATGTTGTATGATAGACGAACTAGTGTAAGAAGGGCAAATGTTAGCTATCACTTAGAGTTTCATTTATTAAACTTCTATTTATGAAATAAAGTATAATTAAATAAAACAGTTAACATATCCTACTTAAGGTAAAATGTAAGAACACGGAATGGAGAGCAGTGTTATTTCTTTCGTCGGAGAAAGACATGTCTCAGAAAAATGTCCAGCACTGTGCGTATTGTTTACATTACACTGTTGTAAAATATTGCCACGTAGAGAAAATATAAGAGTTGAAGTAAATATTAAATTAACACATAAATTAGAGAAATTAAATGACAATCTTTTACATGAATATAGTATTAGAAGATTTGAATTTAATATACATGTAGCGCAAGTAGTTGGCAACCGTAATTATTATTAAAAAGCTTAATTGCATTGAGTATAGAGAAGAAAAATAATAGTTTCGCATGTGACGGAAGTATCCGAATTCTTTTGTCGGTTATTTTCCAATGTCAAGTGCCAGTTGAGGTTTTTTCTAGGGGACATTATTCAACGAAGTAATATGAGAAACGGTTTTAGGAAAGATAATTCAATTGAAAGTTAGACGCAATGTAATTCATTTCGAATTAAATTGTATTCTTTTCATAAATAACTATTAAAATGCAGTGCGATGAAGTAAGTCGGACGATATAAGAATCGCGCGACCAACATTTGATACTTTGACCTTGATAAACATGAGTTTCTGACTCACTCGCCCATAGGAGAATACATTGGATCAAAAACGGACCGTACAAATTTGGTCAAATTTACCCCCAAAAATAACGTTTCAACTACGAATGCACATGTGAACAAAAAAATCATTGACTAGACCAAAGCAGCCACCCAGCGAAGATGCGAAGCCCTAGATGAACGTCAAAGTAGTCTCTAGCGAAGCACAAGAGCAGCAAAACAATGTCAAAGCAGCCTCCAGCGAAGGACCAGACCAGTGAAGCACCAGATAAGGTTATATTAAAGTATTCTGTAGCGAAGCGCCAAAGTACAATGAGGTTAAACAAAGATCAGACCAGCGAAGCAAGGTCAAAGTAGTCTCAGCGCCAAAAAAATGCAAATGGCAAACAACTGTAAGGTTATATCAAAGTAGTCTCTAGCGACAAACAAGTAGCGAAGTAACACGACAGACAAATCTGGGTACTATTTTTAATCCTAACGCAGTCTCTAGCGATGCACCAAAGTACAGTGACATAGGAAAGTAGCCTTCAGCAAAGCGCCAAATAACAGATAAAAAACGCGCGATATTTTTAGGTTATATCAAAAAACTCTTGATGTACTGAATATGAGGCGAACAAAAAAATAATCATGAACCACCTGGGGTTAGACTAAAGCAGTCTCGAGCAAAGTGCCAACATACACAGATGATAGATGAACGTCCGTGCATGCGAGGTTAATCAAAGCACTCTACAGCGAAGCACCAGACCAGCAAAACAGGGCCAAAGCAGTCTCTAGGGAAACGCCAAAATACAATGATGTTAAGCAAAGCAATCTCCCATCAGACCAGCGGTGCACCATATAGGGTTATATCAAAGTAGTCTCCAGCGAAGCACCAAAATATAATGATGTCTGATGAGCGTCCATGAGAGATTATATCAAAGCAGTCTCCAGCGAAATACTAAAAAATAATTACAGACAAAACTGAGTGCTATATTTTTAAAGGCAGTCTCTAAGAAAGCACCAAAATACATCATTCCATGCGTATTCGTATGCTGATAAAGAAAATGCTACTCATAGACTCGTAGATCTTCGAACTGTATATTCGTAGATCATCGTAGTCGTTGGCTATATTTATCAAACAATGATTGACATATCCGGTTTGGTTTGAAATTTTGATTTATCATCGAGCATACTATTAGATCTACGTCGTTGTCGGCTAGATTAATCGATTGACATATCCGGTTTGGTTTGAAATTTTGATTCATCATTTAGTATACTCGTAGTACTTCGTCGTCATCGGCTATATTTATATTAAATCAAATAAGATCACATCAGAGCAAGTCAGATCAAATCAGACCAATTAGTTAAAGGTGCATGTACACTTTATAATGTCTTTGAATTTTTAATATTTGAGTTGAAAACGTCAAAATGTGCGTATACACTGGCATTAAAATATATGTTGGGACTTTATATATTATGTATTGTGTATAATACATTCAAGATAAGTTGATGAAGGTAAAAATGGTCACTTCCAGTCCAGAAAAACGCCACTTCCGGTCAAAACTTCCGGCCGTAAAAAATCATTTCCGGCATAGAAAAATGGTCATTTCTTGTCAACAACAAAAATCACTTCCTGTCAACAACATCCGGTAGTAAAACTCATTTCCTGTCCAGAAAAAATGGTCATTTCCGGTCTAAACTTCCGGCCGTAACAAATCATTTCCAGTCCAGAAAAAATGGTCACTTCCAGTCTCAATTTTTTTTCGAAATAGGTTAGTATATATATAGCCGACCATGACGAAGATCTATGAGTATGCTCGATGATGACTAAACTTGTATAGGACTCAAATTTTGTCAGGGAATCATTGTAATTGCATTTAATTAAATATGCGAATTAATAATCTTGCGAAAATGATCCATAAGAAAAGTCTTTTACATTAGTCAGCGAAACAGTTTACGAATATAACCAATTGACAATTTGATTAAATAACACCTGATTCCTTTAAAATAATACCTGATCCCTATAACATGATACCTGATATACGTTAATGTAATTCAACTTGATCATGATGGCTATAATGATTTTAGTTTATTTTTGTATTGAATATGTATTCATATCGAAACGTAGTTGAGATTGAACTTGTAAATATACGTATACGTTAATATAATCGAAGTTGTTCGTTATTTGTTCAAGGCATCATTTTCATTGTCACTCATCATTAGTTTCTCATTCGCTATCGCTAGTTGTTAGGTCAGTGCATTGTTTTCATTCTCTGACATGGAATATCGACAAGTCTTATGCAAAGATGGTAATACATCTTCAAATTTCCCTTTAATTCATTTCAAGTTCGTTTCCAATCTTCGATCACGAGTGCTCCTATTGCTTGTATCGTATATTTATAGTACAATCACTAACTTATAAATATTCATATATTTATACATTGATGTAATCCAACTTGGCCATAATGGCTATATTGAATTACTGAAGATGTAATCAAATATCGAAACACAGTTGATATTGAATTCAAATAGTCAGCTGATAATCGCATTTAAGTATTTTCGATAGCTTTTTTAATATTGTATATATTGTGATGTAGAATAAATATGAGATATTTCATTGCTTTATTTATTTACCAAAAATTGATTTCACAAGATATCTGATTTATTGCAGGTTAAGCCACGAAAAGATCATCTATATAGAATTTTCAAATATCCTGCACATTTAAGTTTTTGCTCCCTCTTTGCATGTCATTAAGAATTATTCTTTTGTTTTATCTACGTTACCAAACTAATTCAATTAGAAAAAAATATTGCGTTTATTGTTATTCCATCATATACAAATTAGCCCTGTTACCGATCAGCTGTGGCATGCTTCGATTTAAATGAAAGCTCTGTTTCTATATAAATTCAGCTGTTACCTATCAAAATGGTAGAAGTTCCTATCAAAATGTCACCTGATTCGATTTAAATAATAGCTGTTTCTATATAAATTGAAGCTGTTATATATAAATGAACCTGCTCTCTATAAATTGAACCTGAAATTGGACCTGATTCTCTATTAATTGGACCTGATTTCGTATGGAAGTATTCATTATGTTACTTAATTTATTATGCTTAAACTGTTTACTATGTGGGTGTTTACTATTAATTGAACCTATTTCGAAAAAAAATTGAAACCGGAAGTGACCATTTTTCTGTGCTGGAAATGAATTTTTACGACAGGAAGTTGTTGACGGGAAGTGACTTTTTTGGACCGGAAATTAGTTTTACGGCCGAACGTTGCTGACCGGAAGTAACTTTTTTCTAGATCGGAAATTAATTTTTACGATCGGAAGTGACTATTTTTCTAGACAGGAAATGAATTTTTACGACTGGAAGTTGTTGATTGGAAATGACTTTTTTCTGGATCGGAAGTGACCATTTCTACATCTATCAACTTATGCTTTATGTAGTATATACCATATGTCATATATATAGTTCCAACATATATGCATCTCTACACGTTTTCAGTCTTAATATTAAAATTTCAACGACATCATACAAGTGAACATGCACCTTTAGCTAATTAATCTGATTTAATCAGCTTGCTCTGATGTGATCTGCTTTGATCTGATCAAAATTTTAAACCAAACCGAATATGTCAATCATTGTTTGATTAAGGTAGCCGACGACTACGAAGATCTACGAGTATGCTCGATGCCAAGACGGATATGTCAATCAATTTCTTTATCAGCATACAAATACGTACGAAACGATGTAGTCTCAACGATGATTAGTTTTATGTACGAAAATAATACAAACACAACCTCAAACAATTTTGGTGCTTTGCTAGAGACTGCATTTAAAAAAATAGTACTAACTTTTGTCTGTAATTGTATTTTAGTGTTTCGCTCGAAATTGCTTTCATATAATCTCGCACGGACGTTCATCTGTCATCATTATATTTTGGTGCTTCGCTAGAGACTACTTTGTTATCGCTAGAGTCTACCTTTGCTGGTACTTCGCTAGTCTGGTGGGAGACTGCTTTGTTTAACCTCATTGTATTTTGCCTCTTCGCTAGAGACTGCTCTGGCATTGCTTTGCTGGTCTGGTGCTTCACTGGAGACTCTTAGGATTAACCTCGCACACACGAACGTTCATCTGTCACCTGTGTATGTTGGCACTTTGCTGGACACTGCTTTGGTCTAACGCCAGATAGTTCAGTTATTATTTTATCGTTCGCATCATGTTCAGTAGTTCAAGATATCTTGATATAACTTAAAAATATATCGTGGTTTTTATCTGTTAGTTGGCGCTTTTCTGAAGGCTACTTTTCTATATCATTGCAGTTTGGTGCGTCGTTAGAGACTGCTTTAGGATTAAAAATAATACCCTGATTTGTCTGTCGTGTTGCTTCGCTGTGTGACTGCCCACTGTATTTTAGTGCTCCGCTGGTTCACTTAAAATATATCATTGTACTTTGGCGCTTCCTTTGATATAACCTTACAGTTGCTGTTGTCTGTCGTGTTGCTTCGGCGCCTGATTACCCATTTGATTTTAGTGCTCCGTTGGCTAATTAAAATATGTCATTGTATTTTGGCGCTAGAGATTACTTTGATATAACCTTACAGTTGTCTGCCATTTGTATTTTTTTGCGCTGAGACTACCTTGTCCTTGCTTCGCGGGTCTGGTCTTTATTTAACTCATTGTATTTTGTCAATTATTTTTTTAGTTCACCTTGCATTCGTAATTCAAACGCACTTTTTGGAGGTTAATTTGACCTAATTTGGGACTTTTTATGCTTGAAACCCCTTAGCCATGCTATCTTTATTATTTATTCGATTTAAATAACTGTGCAAGGCTTGATCACAAAATGTCTAAACTATATAGATTAAATTAAGCACTTCATTTGAAGATAATTAACTTAACTTTGTTTAAATTGAGTAGAAGGGATTGGACGATTCGCCGGCAGTCCCACCACATTTGACTTGACATTTCGAATGCGCAGCCACGCTCCCTTTGATGACGTCATGAAATCCCTGAGCTATGATTGGTCCACGTCATCAATGATGCTCTCTGACTGGTTGTTAGAACGATGACGTCACACCGATCGATCAATTGGCAGCCGTTCCACACTTATCCCTACCACAATTGAATTCCACCCCACACCATAGCGAACTCCGCCCCCACTACTATTCCAACACTAATATGTAGAAACGATAATTATGACACAATATTGGTTATATATTGCACAATATAACCTAAATGTTGCACACTATTTTGGATTATTGCGTAGTTCATTGGTTTAATCAACTGATAAATGGAGGTTGGATACTCTAATGTAAATAAAAAGCACGTGGTCGCGTTATTTGTTAACAAAAAAGCACGTGGTCGCTTTGTTTCTAAACAAATGGTTGAGTCAAAAATACGTGGTCTCCAACCTTCGGTGTAACCGTCTTAAAACCCCGCAGGCGTGTCGCGTAAAAATTCAAATTTTAATTCAAATTATAACGGTTTTCAAGATAGCCGCCAACCCGATCAGCTGATGATGTGAGGTTATGTATTTCCCATTAAACAAGAGAACACGCAGCGAATAAATTATATCTACCTAGCGATGTTAACATATCTACCATGTATAAAAGCTTCACAGAAATTAACGAGAACATAAAAATTTCGTATGAGTATTACAGAAAAGTCGTATGAGAAATAAATATATCTTTTACTAAATTTGGAAATGAGGAATGCGAAAAGTGCGAAGCTTACAAAATACATTGTTGGTACAAAGCATCATCAACCGTCTCAGCCATCAGCATAAGCATGTGCGACCGTCTCAAATACACGACAAGGAAAGTACCGAACCTGCATTGGTAACCAATATCAATAGTTGTAATATTTGCATTTCTTCGAAAGAACATATGACTTTCGTCAATGAAGCAAGATTAGAGTATAGAAAAGACGTAGATAAAATAAAACTTGGCAAAGAAAAGTATTTTCCGCAGATTTATAAAAAGTGATAATGTTACCTAGATTACCTATGTTTTAAAAAGTTACATTTACTCCACGTATAATTGCTTTTAATCAGTCATTTGTACCAATTGGCACATATAGTAAAAATTTTAAACCAGTTTTATGACACGAAGCCGTATCCGGTAAAAAACAAGAAGACATTGTAAGTGCATATCATAAGTTTCTAAAAGAATACTGCCGCAATTTTGACCACATTGTAATTTGGGTTGATAACTGTGCCAGCCAAAATAAGAATGGGTGCTTATTCAGTTTTCTGGTACATATTGTTAACTCCGATGAAACTGGGCTTACTTGTTTAACAATAAAATATTTTGAAGTTGGACACACTTTCATGTCAGCCGATAGCTTCCATCAAGAGAACAATCTTTGAAACAAATCCTAAATGTTATGATTTTAGTAATGCAGTGATAAAGAGCACAAACAATGCGAGAGTGTTTGAAATGCAATTCTCAAATTTTACCAATTGGACATCTTTAACATCACAATATCAGCTGAAAAAATTTCATCAAGAACGAGTATTTTTCAAAGATATTCGTTCTGTTACAGTGAAAAGAGGTTCCACCAAATTATTTTACAAACGAGATTTTAATGAGCTTAACTTGAGCTTAACTGCACAGGAGCTTTACTTTCTAAAAAAGGCCTCTCTTATGTATTTCAGCTACCTTCTTCAAAGAAGAACAATCGTGGAATAACAAGCGATAGAAAGAACAAGATTGTAGATAATTTAAAAGATCTTATGCCTGAATACAAATTAAAATTTTTGAAAGATTTACATACTAATGATAACGTTTTAAGTCTCCTAGAAAACACGGAAGAAAATTAGGGATCATGAAACATTATCACATTGTTTTCTGAATTTATATTTTAAGATACAAAATAAAACTCTTCTTTTATATTTTTCATTTATTAAAAAATAAAATTTAGACTCAATTGTATTTAGTTATTAAATTTGAAAAAAAAAACTATATGTTTCGTTTTGCGGCAAACAATTTGTAATTAGAAAGTACTGCATGATTACATTTTCTTCAACATCTCCCTAGAACAACTCTTCAGTTAACTCTTCAATTATGCAAACCTATTTTTAAAAAAATTGGCAAAAAATATTTGGAATATTAAACAGAATATTATTTGTCAAGGCGTTGACACTTACGTGCCTAATAAAACCTTTATTACATTCACAAAAAGCTTTACGTATCTGTTAGAATTAAAAATACGTGATTTCTAGTTAGTAATGATAGACCAAATACGAGTGAAATTTTGCGTATCTTATAATTTTTATCAGAACAACAAATAAATTCAAGGTTAATATGTAGAACTTCATTAAATTTGAATGCAGTTTGTCACTTTTGAAGTATATATGTTTAAAAAATTACTTTATCTAATCTCTTTTAATAGTTATAAGCAATTGAAAAACAGAAAATCTCGTATTCGTTTTAAGATTTTAAGAGATACGTTGTCTATTGTTAGTACGGCAGTATACATGTCCTCAGATATTACGGATTTACCATTTAATGGAACCCCTATGTGTCCCGAAATGAAAGGTGAAAGCGAAGCTTTCTAAAATTCCATTTGCGCATCGAATAGATGCGTTTTGGCCGGTTGGAGTTGAATTTATGGCTGCCAAAAGGTCCGTAAGTGAAATATGTTAATATCTCCCTTCCTAATAAAGCTAGATCAATGAAACAGTTTATAGAATACGTTAAGGCTCTATCAATTCTATAGCAGAGTATGATTAAGGGTTGTGAACAAAAGGCCTTATAGAAAATTTAGTTTATTTTGCAAGTTGTAAATATTGTTCTTTATATTAAAGCTAGATCAACGAAACAAAGTTTATAAACTATAGGACAGAGGGCTCTACGAATCCAATAGGATAGTATGATTAAGGCTTGTGAACAAACGGCCCTATAGAAAATTCAGTTTATTTAGAAAATTACCAACATTTTCTTTGTATTAAAGCTGGATCAACAAACCAAAGTTTACCAAAGATACATGACATAAGGCTCTACGAATCCCATAAGACAATATGATTAAGGGTTGTTAACAAAATGGATTATATTCAACTGAGATTTTATTTAGAAAATTGCCAATATTTTTCTTTCTGCTAAACCTGGACAAATTTTATAGGATACAGGACATAAAGGTGTCTGAATCCCGCAAATTTTCCCAACTCTTAATCAGGTTGAAAAGTTTCAAAAAATAATTTGTATCATGTATACGTAACATCATTACGAGATCAAAAAGGCCAAATACAATTTTAATCTATTTGAGATATGAGTTTTCAATGTAACAATGTAACGTTTATTGACTACAGATATTAATTTTAAAATTGAAAAATAGTTGAATTTACTTGTACAAAATATTAGAAATACAGGTACATATAATATTCTTAATAAATTTTTTTTATCCATATAAGAATATAATATAGTATTCTTAAATATATTTTGTTATTTATTTTAGGCAATCATTGTCGTTGTTGCTGACTATACCATAAGATATACTATCCCGATATAATAACCGATATAATAACCCTTGAGACAATTTGATGTCTTCTGTAGACATGATGGGTGAAACTTCCTGGATATTTACAGGTCAGCTTACAAAACGGCCTATTATGGATTTTTTTTCTTTTTAAAAATGTTTAAAGTCAACCTCTTTATGTGGTCATCTATGAATTTAATAAAATGTAGAGTTTGAAAGATAAATTATAGTTTATTTAGAAGATTTCCAATATTTTATTTTGTATTACTATAAGCCCAAATTTTATTTTTCCTTTTATAAATTACTTATTGTTCCACTACAGCATAACAGAATTTAAAAAATATTAATTTAAGATTCGAGATTTATGTTGTGAGATACAAAACAATAAAATTGAACATTCTGGCTGACTAGAATGATGCATGAAACTAATTTGTTATTAAATTGGATTCTTCATTTTTGTCGCACTGTCCCTAAGATTATCTAACTTTAATTAAAAGATCTAAGAACAAAATATTGCTATTTATACTAGCGCGTAAATAAGTGTAAAATGACAAATAAATAAATGAGTATTTTTAATTATAGTAATTTCTATTGTTTTATTTACTTTTAATATACTAAAAGTGTTACTTTTTCTATAAAAATAATTACAACGTTTGGTAGCCTTCTGAAAATAGCCTTTTTATTTTTTTAAAACGAAATGTGCAGACATAGACGGAGTGTTCATGGTCAGGCAGAAAATGTGAGGGTAGAGTTCCTTTGCGAGGATACAAACTTTGTCACGAGATATTCAAAAATTAATGCAATCTAATTATAAGGTTCAAGTGAGATTATTGAAGGATTTTAAAATACAATTGTTGGAGGGCCCTAAAGGACAACTGTCCGGACAATTGGGCTCCAAGAACAATTGTAGGGTGTATTTGTTTGAGAACTTTGGAAATAAAGGAGAGCTTTAGAAGCAGTTCTATACAAAAACCCGATCAAAATATAACTTTAGGGGAGACTGAACAAGAAAACCGTAAACCAAGTAGACGCAAATTTATAGCAGGCTCAAATTTTGACCCAGCTTCTTTTAATGTGTTAGAAGTTTTTAACGCAATTGAAAAATGCGCCAGTAATAGGACAAAAAAATCCTCAACAAACACTTGGCATTGGGAAATGAGCAACAAAGGAATTCGGTTACTTCTATCCGCGTGAGAAAAATAATATTTTCTTCTCTATACACAATGCAATTAAAATTACTTTATGCCTAACTTTCAAGCAAATAAACTTTCCTAAAACCATTTCTTATATTACTTCGTTCAGTAATGTCTCCTCTTTAAATTTTTTTTGTAATAAAATTTGATTTAATAATATTATACTTAAATAGTTTTAGATAGAGCTCCAGCACTTGACAATGGGAAAAGAGCCATAAAAGAATTCGGTTAGTTCCGTTCATGTAAGAAACTAATATTTTTCTTCTCTATACTCAATGCAATTAAAACCTTTATTAATAATTACGCTTGCCAAGTAGTTAGTAACCGTAATGTTTAGTTCGAAATGAACTACTTTACGTCTAGCTTTCAATTGAATTATCTTTCCTAAAACCGTGTCTTATATTACTTCGTTCAGTAATCTCTCCTAGGAAAAGCGCAAGCTGACACTTGGCATTGGTAAATGACCGACAAAAGAATTCGGTTACTTCTGTTCGCATGAGAAACTAATATTTTTCTTCTCTATACTCAATGCAATTAAAATCTTTAATAATAATAATGGTTGCCAAGTAGTTGATAACCGTAAAGTTTAATTCGAACTGATCTAGTTTACGTCTAACTTTCAAATGAACCGTCTTTCCGAAAACCGTTTCTTATATTACTTCGTACAGTAATGTCTCATAGGAAAACCCCGAGCTGACAATTGACATTGGAAAATGACCGAGAAAAGAATTCGGTTACTTCCCTATGCATGAGAAACTAATATTTTCCTGCTCTATATGCAATGCAAATAAGATCTTTCATAATAATTATGGTTGCCAAGTAGTTAACCGTAAAGTATAATTCAAACTGAATTACTTTACGTCTAATTTCAGTTGAATTATCTTTCCTAAAATCGTTTCTTATATTACTTTGTTCAGTAATGACTCCTAGAAAAAGCCCCAGCTGACACTGTAAATTGGAAAATGACCGATAAAAGAATTCGGTTAATTCCGTTCCCCCGAGAAACTTATATTTTTGTTCTCTTTACTCAATGCAATTAAAATCTTTAATAATAATTACGGTCTCCTAGAGGTTAGTAATTGTAAAGTTTAATTCGAACTGAACTACTTTAGGTCTAACGTCAATTGAATTATGTTTCCTAAAACCATTTCTTATATTACTTCGTACAGTAATGTCTCTTAGGAAAAGCCCGAGTTGACAATTAACATTGGAAAATGACCGAGAAAAGAATTCGGTTACTTCCCTATGCACGAGAAACTAATACTTTCCTGCTCTATATGCATTGCAAATAAGATCTTTCATAATAATTATGGTTGCCAAGTAGTTAACAAGCGTAAAGTATAGTTCAAACTAAATTACTTTACGTCTAGTTTCAATTGAATTATCTTTCCTAAAATCGTTTCTTATATTACTTTGTTCAGTAATGTCTCCTAGAAAAAGCCCCAGCTGACACTTTAAATTGGAAAATGACCAATAAAACAATTCGGTTACTTTCGTTCACCTGAGAAACTAATATTTTTCTTTTCTATACCCAATGCAATTAATATCATTAATAATAAATACGGTTGCCAACTAGTTGGTAGCTATAAAGTTTAATTCAGACTGAACTATTTTATGCCTAAAGTTCAATTGAATTATCTTTCCTGAAACCGTGTCTTATATTACTTCATCCAGTAATGTCTCCTAGAAAAACCCCAGCTGACACTTGACATGGGAAAATGACCGGCAAAAGAATTCGGTTATTTCCGTTCGCGCGAGAAACTTATATTTTGGTTCTTGTTACTCAATGCAATTAAAATCTTTAATAATAATTACGGTTTCCTAGTAATTAGTAATTGTAAAGTTTAAGTCGAACTGAACTACTTTACGTCTAACGTCTAACGTCACTTGAAATTGGAAAATGAGCGACAAAATAATTCGGTTACTTCCGTTTGCATGAGAAACTAATATTTGTCTTCTCTATACACAATGAATTTAAAATCTTTAATAATAAATATGGTTGCCAAGTAGTTTGTAATCGTAAAGTTCAATTCGAACTGAACTACTTTACGTTTAAGTTTCAATTGAATTATCTTTCCTAAAACCGTTCCTTGTATTACTTCGTATAGTCATGTCTCCCATGAAAAGCCCCAGCTGACAATTGACATTGGACAATGACCGAGAAAAGTATTCGGTTACTTCCGTTCGCATGAGAAACTAATATTTTCCTGCTCTATACTCAATGCAATTAAAATCTTTAATAATAATTACGGTTGCCAAGTAGTTGGTAACTGTAAAGTTTAATTCGAACTGAACTAATTTACGCCTAACTTCAATTGAATTATCTTTCCTAAAAGCGTTTCTTATATTACTTCGTTCAGTAATGTCTCCCAGAAAAAGCCCCAGTGAAATTTGACATTGGAAAATGACCGAGTAAAGAATTCGGTTATTTTCGTTCGCGCGAGAAACTTATATTTTTCTTCTCTATACTCAATGCAACTAAAATCGTTAATAATAATTATGGTTGCCAACTACTTACGCTACATGTATATTTAAGTCAAATCTTCTAATCCTGTATGCATGTAAAAGGTTGCCATCTAATTTCTCTAATCTATGTGTTAATTTAATAATTACTTCAACCCTTATATTTTGCTAAGTGACAATATTTAACTGACTGATGATCTTCATAATTTTTAAAATACCTTAGCTTAGATTATTATATAAAACGTAGGTACGTACCATTTAAATATGTATCTTCCAAATAATTTATAATTTGGCTTGAGCCAATAACTATTTGTCCACAATTTTGTATAACTGGTAATTCCCCTTTCGGATTAATATCAAGAAACCAAGGTTCATATTGTTCGTTTTTAGAAACATCAACAATTTTGAACTTGAAAGGAATTCTCTTCTCCACTAGAGCTAAAAGAACCTGTAACATATATATTTTTTTAATAAGCAATTATTTTAGGATGTCATGTGATTAATGATATACCCA
Organism: Adranes taylori; assembly: GCA_009867245.2. Taxonomy (NCBI): domain Eukaryota; kingdom Metazoa; phylum Arthropoda; class Insecta; order Coleoptera; family Staphylinidae; genus Adranes; species Adranes taylori. The sequence continues at coordinate 17,742 of WYDF02264823.1, forward strand.
CATTCAGCAAATTGGTAATTACATTCGATTTTATAAAATTTTCAAGAAACAACCGGATCTAAGATTTTTCCCCCTCCTAGATATTTCCCAAGCTGCCAAAGTCTCTCAGTTTCGCGTTCAAAGCTGTGACAAAACAATAATTAGTCTGTAGATGTTGGAAATAATATAAATAATTAGGGCCAGCAGATTGAGTGTGTGGAAAGGTACAAATACTTAGGATTTGTTATGCAAAGCATTGGGTCATAGAAGCAGCATATAGGAGTGATATGTAACAAACTAACGTTACAATGGAAACTGATGAGAGTGGTGAAATGTGTGAATTACGAATGTAATACTGAAATGAATGTGTGAATGACGAATGTAATACTGAAATGAATAATGGGAGCGTGTAGATGAGATAGGGTGCATGTTAATAAGAGATTAGGTGGTCGATGGCATTGTGGAAATATAAAATAAATGAAGGGGAATTTGTGGTTAAAGATATAATGGAAAAAACTAAAAGACGTGGAGCAGCAAGAACGGGAAACATGTGTAAGATTGTGTAGATATAATGGGAGATATAAATACATTAGATCAATAGGATCGAAGGCGAAATATTTGGCAAGAGATATTAATATATAGGATAAGATATTAGTCGCTAGATTTAGATGTGGAAGTATGGAGAGAGGTAACAGGTTTTGGATGGGCGTGCAGAAAAGATTGTATAGGATATGTATTAAAGTATTCTGGGAATAATGTGTGAAAGGTTCCATAGGAACCGTATGGGTGGAGGAAGCGAATAAAATGGCGCAGAATTGGGAAAAGTTTTTGGAACAGGATGGGGAGGGGATAAAAATAATGGGAAAAATAGCAAAGTGGATAAAGGGGGGTTTATGAAAAAAAATGATGAATTCAGTTTCCTTCTCCTCTCTCCGAGGAAACCATTAGGAATGTATACTTTGGTTTATAATTATTTTTAATTATATTTATTTTGGGAATCGAATTTTTTTTATTTAGTTGTACTGTTTGTAAATTTGTGTTATGCT
>WYDF02264834.1:0-18766 GCA_009867245.2 Adranes taylori
AAAGATGAAAATGGAACTCCAAAGACTCTCGTAATTAAAGAATCATTTTTAGGCTGCTTAAATTTCTTAACACATCATGAAGTTTTTCAATTGGTCGGAAGTACAACCTTCCTAAAGTTCTGCGCCGGAAGCTTCTTTCAAATCTCGAATTTTTTGCGGTAGACACTGTCGAATGGCACTGGCCAGCCGGTCAGGCTGAAGCAGCTGCTTCCTAGAAAACTTGCATACATAGAGCCACTCCAGCTGGCATTCCTCAGACGCATTTTGCGCCTTACACTGGCCAAATTCGAAATGACCTATTTCCGCCATTTTGTATCGTTCAAACTGAAATTGTTTGGATACGTGGCAACAAAAAATCACATGACTGCATGTCAAATTTCATTCAAATTAATTCAGCAGGGTACGAGTGATTTGCATTCAAATTCGGGTTTCAGGAGTGAAATTAAAAACCCTGGTCATTTGCCTCTTTGTAGTTTGCAGTAAGAGGCGAATGACTGGTTTTTAATTTCACTCCGATTTCTGAAACTCGAGTCTCAATAACTCGAGCCCTGTTGGACCAATTTCAATGAAACGTGGTACACAAGTGTGTCATTTTTTGCTGCCTCTTCTCCAAATTATTGTCCAGAAATAATTTTTATCTTTTCTGATGGAGAGCTGTTTACGTCAAAAAACGAAATAGAAATTCCTTATCATAATTTTTGAATCAATCAAACTGTATAGGTCCGAGGACTTGAACAGTATCTACTGAGCCCAAGTATGGAATCAAATGATTTAATTCTGATTGTATAAATAGATTGTGCTGATTTGTATCTCGATTATCGGTACCAAAAACCGTTATCAGTGCGGTACTCATAAAATCGCAACATACTTCGGTCGGAAAAAGGCAAGTCTTGTAGGTAGTAGAGCGGCTGTGATCTGGTTAGAGCAAGTACTCTTGCCGTTTGTGAACCTAACACGGCTAATGCTAGGTTTTGCATCAGACTGGACGTACCAGCAATGATGGGCAATAAATCGATATAGCGATTTACCACCTGCAAGCAGATTTATCTTGGCAGATGACACAATTTCGATTTCGGTGTGGGGTGGTGTCTGGATTGAACCCTTTCGTGAATTGTTGACATAGTTTGAAAGATAATATACTGAGAGTTGAGACTACAATGTAGGTATGTGTGAATGAGTGTTACACATGCTAAATATTAAAAATCTTTACAACAGCATAAAACATTTAATATAAAAGTTATTAGGTGCATTCAGTTCTGTAATATAAAAACACGTCAGTCTAAAGTGGAAATAACACGCTCTTGGACTTACTAAGCGCTGAGAGTTTTCTGCGTCTCTCTCGCTCTCTCTCTCTCTCTCTCTCCCTAGTATGCAATAATGGTGTTTGACACGTGACTGGTGTTTTAAAATTGAAGTCTTCTACGGCACGTGCTATTTTTCAAGGACCTTATGAAACGACTCCTTAGAAACAGGATATTATCATGCTATTGTTTTATAATGCTATTGCTGTGTAAGCTGTCGACGAGTGAGAAATCGCACACCTCCACTAGCTTAAGTCACCATCAAATGAGCAAACCTTATTCCAATAGTGCGAGAAATTGCGTTCCGGAATCTTATTTACTCTAATTTAGCACCATCATTGAATTTACTTAAATTAAAATTCAACTATAATCAATAACAAAAAAAATCTACAATCATCAAATCAATTATACTTAGACAAACCCATTCATAATTTTCTGCCGAATCTTTTGTACTCTCCACACTCACTTCTTATTTGATACATTCAGATCAATCTTTTGCAACACTTCCTTGACAAATCTACGTCACGAAAAGCCATGAAGTCAACGTCAGAGGGAGAGGTCAAACAACCATCCATGCAACGAAACAACGGAGATGACAACGATTCAACAACAGAGTAATGCAAGAACACAACCGACGCTTGTTCCGTTACTACTTCGGGTACAGCGAGTAAAAATCCGTCCTCAACAAACACATTAATTTTCTGCGACATAAAATTTCATCATACCTTCAACAATTTATTTCACCGTCTTCGTCGTATCTAGCTACAATATATGCGTTGAAACTTCGTTATTCAATCATTTAATTCCACCGAAGTCATGGAGAGGTAGAAGAGAAGCCACGTCACAATCACAAGAACCATTTAATATCAAATATTGAACTACTTTTAGTTCGCTAATTTGCTATAGAAATGGTATGGAACGATCAAACGATTTTGTATTATAATTAGCATCACAAACTATTGTCAGTAAATAAAAATCGCGAGTAGAAACATATATTTGACGTTATAAATATTAGAACAATAAACCAATAAATTTAAACATGTTATTGCGTACATATTATAGTATTTAAGTACATTATTCTAACTGAGAACAGCGAAATCTTACTCAACCCTGAATAATCTCATGCACGAGCATTTTGGTGTTACAGAATAGAATAAATATAAAGCAGTATAGTAGTTAAAAAGTAAACAAATTATGATCCTGCTTTGAACAATTCTGTAACAAACTGGTAGCCAGAATCGGAGTCACATATTTTCCAAGTACTTCAGCTCGAGCTTCGGTCCATGTAAAGACACCAACTCTGGGTAAATCAGGTTCCATCTCGGGAGTCGGTTCTAACCCTGTATTACTTTCATCTGCAATATCCGTTAAAGATGTATTTAGATGCAATGGAAGAAATACTATTTCTTCCATTGTCACACAAACCTCCCACATTAGATTCACAATTATGACTAATATCTTCTGCTTCATTGTAGTACCTTTTTAGCTCTGTCAAAGACTAATCTACTGAATGTGATGGTTCTTTCCTAAACGATTTTTCAAAACTAACGACACTACTATAAAAATAATGTACACACAGATGCATACAAAGGTATCGGAACAATCAACCAAACCTATTTTTTTTAAATGAAAGTCTCAAAGATTTTAAAAAGATTTTAAGATTATTTTAAGATTTTAGAATTTGTAGTCTTATTGTATTTCCTAATATTCTCTTCTGCCCTAAAGTACCGTCTCGTACAATAACTAGAAAACACGATTCACTTCAATACCTACTTTAATTTATCTACTTCAGAAAATGAAGTTATAATCACCTATTTCCCAACAGTAAATAAAACACAAGACTTTACAATTGCTAACGTTGTGCATACGGTTTCAGATTTAATCATAAATTTATTTAGATAGATAATAGTAATGCACAATCCTTAACAAACACAAATTGTCTTCTATGAGTCAACGCTGATTAAATAAAAGAAACGCATAAACTTAATATGATGTATTGGGAATGATTTAAGAAATGCGTACATGCAAATAAAATTATAATTCTTGCATTCAAAATAAATAAAGCCTCACCAAAATAATAAAATAAAATAATACTTGTGTTCGTGCAAATGGATTACTAAACATTGCATTCAATTCTCGTCAAATAGGTTCCCAAATTATTTATAAAATAATTCTCGGTACAGTTTGTGAAGTTCCTACCATCACAAACTTATATTTTAGAACTACGCACAGTGACCTTATTAATTCATTTTAATTTATCTCAATAAATAAACTCGTTGCTTAATAATTTAATCTGCCTAAACTCAAAAGAATTATTTAATTATTACCGAATACTGGATACTACTATCCCCCATATCTTAACTTATTTCGCAATTTAATTTCTTCATGATTTAATTTGGAATAAATTATAATTTAATTTAATCCATGTTATGGATTTTTAAAACCCTAACCGATATGGTTCATTCTAGAACCAACTATCCTTTCTGTGGGAGTGGGACAGCTTTTATACATTTCTTTGGCTAGCTAATTACCTACCAAGATTACAATCTATACTTATGACTACTTTATTCCTGCCTCTAGTAAATTGCTATAATTAAATGTACGCTCACTAAATTACCTATTCCCTATCTTTTCAAAATGACTTCATGGCCGGTCATCATGGCTTTATGTCTAACTCGATCTGTTTTCATACGTATACGGTGTCATACGATATGGTTTCACTAATATGGATTTATTACTAATTAGACCTATGCTCACTGATACCAGCACGTTGTGCTGTCTATTGATTATCACCAATCAACGACGATCCCCACTGCTACACATAATTTGTATAATTGAAGTCATTGGCCTTGTTTTTATCTGACGGAAGAAATAACGTTGCTCTTCGATTCCCTAAACGAATGGTGAAATTCTATTATATACTTAAATTATACTTTTCATGCATAAAATTGAAATCAAACACTAAGTATTAACTAACATGTGTACCTCTTGCACTAGTTCGGGTAGCACACAACATGCTTAAATCACTAAACCTGTCAAAGAATCTAGCCATTCTGAATTATTTAAATAATTTAGAAGTATCAAGCGCACAAAACTATCTATCATAAAACTAATCCAGAACGAGGACAAATTGCCTCGTGATAATATTTGGAAAACGTGTTAAGGTAGGGACCAGCAAGAGAGATATACATGGCAAGTAGTAGGGAATAAATTAATGAGATAATAAATAGGGATTTATGAAAGAAGAAGATGAGAACTTGAAAAAAGAAGATGATCCTATGTGGATAGGAGGAGAGAACCAGCAAAAAGCAAGCGTGAAAAAGATAAAATATTTACGATATAATATATCATGAGCAGTAACCATCTAAGAAACATGCTAAAATAGTGACAAGGAAGACAAAAATCGCGGCTGAAAGATTGAAGCGTGTTTTGGAAGAAAGATTTGGAGAATCAATGGGAATGAGAATGATGATATTGGATGCATGCCTCAGGAATATAATGATCTATGTAGCCGAGATGTGAGTAGTGAAAAAGAAAGATGATATAGAAAAGATGAAAATTGGAATCATAAAAACAATTTTAGGAGTTGAGAGGTACACTCCAAATAGAATAAATTTGCAGGAGCTAAATAAATATACATGGTACGTGGATTTAGACATTTCGACATGGATTTAGACATTCATTTCGAATGGTGAAATTCGAAATGAATGTGATGAGACATAAGAATGATACAATCGTGAAGAACCTATGTATGCTAATGCTGAAGAAAGAGATAAAGAGAAGAGGTATTAATGAATGGAGTATGAACAGGAGAAGAGCTCATGGAGGGATAGTCCTTGAAGGAATAGTTGCGACAGATAAAAAATGTATGGGAGGTTTTGAGGGTGATTAAATCTATGATAATGGGTGTAGAGACAGGAACGAAAGGGGAAAATTAGAGGGAGTAAGTTTAAATACATAAAAGCCGATGAAAAGCGTTGAGATGGTAGCTGAATATTGGAAGATATGCCCAACTTCACCCAACTACCACCTCCCTTTTTCATCATCCCTTTAATATACACTTTTTTCACCAAATTACTCTCTTCATCACTCCATACATTTTCCAACAGTTATCTATACCAACTTCTTGCAATACTATTTCATTCTTATTAAACCCCAACTCCTTTTCACAGATCCCACTTGAACTTTCTCCATCCTCTCTTTCTCCTCAACAGCCCACACCTCAGCTCCATATATCAAAATTCTGGTCACACACACATCCATTATCCTTAACCTCATTCTCACAGACTCCCCAAATTTCTTCTCCCATACTATCCTCATTCTCTCTATAGCCCCTTTTGCTTTCTTCGTCACTATTTCTACATACTCTTTACTTGATCCATTCTGTGCCAAAATGAAACCTAAATACTTATATATCTTCACACTTTCTATCACCCTTCCACTTATATCAAATGCATCCTTTCTACACTCTCGCCCTCCATTCTTACACACCATTATTTTTGTATATCCACATTCACCTTCAATCCCCTCCTACTAATTTATCTTTTCACTCTTAATCATTTCTTTCATCTCGTCTCTATCACTCGCCATAGATACAATATAATCCGCATACCCATACCCCCCCCCCTATCCATTCAGCAGCACACCCTCTAAATCTCACAAATATATTGAAAAATATAATAGGCAGGCGCTAGGGCGGCAACCTTGTTTCACTCCCCTTATGGTCTCAAACTATTCAGATGCCCTTTAATTCACTCCCGCTCCAATTATACATTCTCTTAATTAACTTTACTAACACGCCAGGCACCCCTACCTTCTCCATTCGCTCCCACAATTTCTCTCTCACAATCCCATCGAACACTGCTTTCAAATCTATAAATAGGAGGTACAACTTCCTTCTTCTCGCTATATCTCTAGTCATAACATAATTGATTGTAACGATACTATCCACCTACCTCTAATAAACCCATTTTGCGTATGCGACATAAATCCCTGTATCCTCACCTCTTCCTCTAACCTCCTATTTATAAGTCTCGCAAACAATCTATACAGCCCATTCATAATAGTTAATCCCTATAACTTTTCACATCCATTTTATTTCCCCTCTAATACACAGACACAATGACACCTTTCTTCCAATTATGCGGTATTGTATCATCTCCTTTCAAAATTTCATGCATCCCTCTTACCACTGTATTTATTCCCTTCTCATTCATTCATTGCCATATTTCCAAAGGCACTCCATTAGGTCCTGCCGCTCCTCCCTTTTTAATTTTTTTTATCTCATTTTTAATCTCTTCTACACTTATTTCCACCAATTCATCTTCGTCGTCCATGTCTACATCACTTTCCTTCTCCTTCGTAATACCCTTCCTTCCAAACCTTTTTCTCCCATTCTTTTATGGCTATACTACATCTCTCTCTCTCTCTCTCTCTCTCTCTCTCTCTTCACTCCTAATACCCCTCTTCTCAATAATTTCATACATCCCTCTCTCGCATCAAATAGCTTAATTCTTCCTCCTCGTCTCTCTAAGCACACTCCCTCACCTTTTTTTCGTCTAATTTCACTCATCCTTAACCAATTCATAATTTTCCCATTCCGCCTCGCTCACTCTCCTGAAGATTTCGCTAACCTCCTTTTTCTTCCTTATCCACTGTTCATCAACTTGCATATAATCCATTTCTTTTTTTTATTTACGCTCTTCTTCCTTCTCATCCTCCTTTTTAAAATACCTCCTATAACACCTAATACATCTTCTATACTGCTAATACAATCCCAATCTACCGCATTCATTCTTTCAACAAATTTTCTTTTCACGCCTTCATTCCATATATATCTTCCGTCCCCATACTCCTCTCCTTCTCATACTATCCCATTTCCATCTTCTACCAACCCTAAATTCCATCCCGCCTCAATCGGGAAATGATCTGATTCAATATTATTACCTGCTCTCATACTTTTCAAACATTCCCCTGTTATCTCACACATTACCATATAGTCATTACAGACCACGCCCCGCCGACTCTCTTTCCACATACACACATTCACTTCCAAGACATCTTCCATCTTCATCCCCCATAATCACCAACCTAATCCATACACCCCCTTCCAACCTTGTCCTTCCACTCACTACCCTCAAATTCCTTCCATCCCTTATTCAGGTAAACGGTCAGCACCATCAACCTCTTTCCTTCCACCTCAATCAACCTTCCATTCACCCCTTTCCAATCCCACTTTTCCATTTTCACCTCTTTTATACACCACCTACACCCGTTATAATCCCTCCGCGAGCCTTACCCATTTCATAAACTCTCGAAGCCCTTTGCATATCCTAGTTAAACCCTTTCGGCAACATCCTTCTAACCTAATTTCCTTAACCTAATTTCTAACCTAATTTCCTTCTAACCTTCTAACCTAACCTAATTTCATTCACTACTCTTCACCCAGGTCTCGACCAAACCAATCAGATCAAAATTATTTACATATTGAATAAAAACCCCCTTCTTTATTTTGTTCTTTAAACCTGCTATATTCCAGCTTATAACCTTCAATTTACTCATTCCTTTTTCCGCCCTAAACCCTCTCCCGTCCTTTCTCTTTTTACTATCTCCCACCTCTTATCATACTTATATACACCCTTCTCTCTCATAGTATTACCTCCTCCCTGCTCATCCTTTCGATTATTCCCTATAGGTGTCTGACTCCTCTTTCTTTTACATTCCATTTTATTCATCCCATCCGTGTAAACTCTTCCTTCCGTCACTCCATGTTGGTATAACTCGTTATTTAGCTTCTTCACTCCCCTACTGCCCCTCCATATAATTTCTAGTTTTCCATACTATTCTTCGTTCTGTTCTCTCCATCTGCATGATTTTTCCTTCCGTCTTGCTTATTCCTCTCATCCTCTTTTACTAGCTCTCCTGGAATTATCTACTCTATTATTAACTAAAAGCGTAAAAACGGACGGTTCTTGAAAACATAGTAAAACTTGAAGGGTCCTATTTTTAACCTTTGTAAGCACATGACAGCTCCTCCGACAAGGTTAAAAATATACCGTTTCCGGAATTTGAAAGATGATGAAATTCTCTAGAAGATTTATTTCGACCATTTTTCAAAAAAAAAACCATTTCCAAAAAAGTTATGAATTTTTGGAAAAAACGAAACAAAATTTTGCTTTTAAATTGTCAATTTTCTATGAATCCAAGAAAATGCAGTTTTAACAATGCGTCTCGTGTTTTCTTGAAAAAAATATTCGAAATTTTGACAAATTTATAGATTTTTCAGAAAAAATGTCAATTATTTGCCTTATGAAAATAACAAGCACAATTCGGCGGACCTCTAACTAAATTTCTAATTAATTTAGTGCATTAAGATGATCCCATATCAGAGCTAAATAATTTCTACACGGGATAGGCGTAATTATATTTTGAAAAAATGAAGGGAAGTGGGTAAAAATAGTCCCAAATTTGGACTACCATAAAAACTATGGTCCAAAAGGGTCCATATTTCTTTCGTTATTTACAAAAAAATTACAAATATTCAAAAAAGGGAATTTTAAATTTTTTTCCGATCTCATTACAAGTGAAAAAAAATCATTTATATGATACAATGGGCGAAATTATGTTTAAATTGTTACTTATAACTCCTAAAGTAAATGAGATAGCGAAATATACCTTGGACTTGGTTTTAGAACTTTATGAGCACTTCCATAATCTTTTGGCGTACATTCTGATTTTTTTTAGTTATTATATTTTTTTTCGCTAATTTTCTAGTTTTTCAGATAACTTCGCGTCACTTTACTTATGCAACCCACGTTGCAAATGTGTTGTGATATTGCCTAACTTAAACCACTAAATAATGTGTTAATAATATCTATTCATCAAAATGTCTATTTTACATCCAGAATTAAAGTAATAAGGTTTTGAAAATCGATAAAAAAAAATTTCATATTTGAAATATTTATTTCTTATGTTATTATTATTGTCTAGTAAGAAGTGATGTAACTTAGTGAATTAGTTTAAGAAAGTGTCCCGACGACTTTTTGTTCCCCGTTAAATATATTTCGTAATCTAATCTATAAATACAGCAATAAGTTTTATTTTTCAAACATTTATGTTTATATTATTATTATTTTGTTAGGATTATTTTCTGTTAGGGCCGTGGTATTCATAGATAGTCGAATTCAAAAGTTCTTGGCAGCTTGTCGTGCGAAATAATTATCTGAAAAGGAAGCGAGTCAAGAAGTGAGTCTATTTTATAAAAAGGAATTATGAATTATGGTTACGATTAGAACAAAGCTAAAGCTATACGAAGCTGTGCAAACACGGAGACCGGGGATTCATGGTCCGCGGCGAGGCGAAATTTCATGGCGAGGCGAATTCTTGGTGACACGGATTCATGTTAGGTAAAAGTGAAGTTAGGTTTAGTCTGGCGTGAGAAGCTGTCCGCGCAATTATGGTATCCGGCAAATATGGTATCGGGCAAATATGGTATCGGACTAATGTGGTATCGAGCAAATATGGTATCGGGCATATATGGTATCGGGCAAATGTGGTGAAGGGCAACTATGCTCTCGGGCAAATATGGTATCGGGCAAATATGGTATCGGGAGATTTCATGGGGACACGAATTCATATTAGGTTTGCACGCCAGACTAAACCTAACCGGAGAAACGGACATCGGAGCGAAGCGAAGCTCTCCGCGCCGTAGGCAAATACAAACACCGGGGGATTCATTGGGAGGTGAATTCATCAGCTTCCCAATTCACTGGTATACTAGTATTTTTTAACTAATTTCACAAAAATACTGATTTCATACTCATAATTATGGATAATTATTATACTCCTATTAAGGTAATTCTAAGGTGCTACAAACTAAGTAATATTAAGACCATTTTAGGCTGCTAAAATAGCTTCAGGGTTAAATTTGATCATACGTGGAACGCGACTTTCACATCTTAATTTTTCTTTATTCATATGTACAATCTTGTATGCATCGCGGCCAGAACACATAATTGATTTCTTTCACTTTTCTTTTTCCTCATGTAACAAATGCTAATGTTGTTTGTTGTTGTTTGTTTCGGCACTGATGTTTCAGCTAAACTGGTGGCTCATCTTATTTCGTCGCTGTTTAGCGCAATGTTTCACGATGTGTAAACAATAGGGCGGGACCTGCCAAAACTGTTTCACGTAATTGTTGCGCGAAGTGTAAACATAACTTAAGATACATCTTAACGAAATCATAATAAAATTTCATCCTGCGTTGGTTAAATACGAGAGCTGCTCCATTTCTAACCTAGTTGCAGTTGCCTAACTTGATTAATTTTTATGACAGTTAATCGAATGACATATATAGGTTATGTTTTTCAAAATATTAGTTTCGTATTTCAAAGCATTTTCGTACTGCAGTTTAATTTGTATCAGTGTAAAGGGTGACACCGATCCAAATTCATCACGACATTGTAACAACTATCGCGGAGTCTACCGTGCCTTATGACATAGCACATAGTGAATCGCTGGTGCCAAGAGGAAGAACTTCTTGTGAAAATCAGCATTCTGGAGGTCCCCCGTAAGTTCTGTAACATTCAAAAAGTTCATGACATCGTACTTCGAGATCGACGATTTAACATCAGACAAATTTTTTAAGATACCTTGTCGTATCATATCGTTCGGCACATACTCGCTAAAGAATTGGATATCACAAAGTTAAGCGCAAGATGGGTCCTGCAAATGTTGGTCAATGATCACAAGACGTACCTAGTTTTGATTTGCAAACGTCTTTTGAATACGTACCAAGCAAATAAGGAGGACTTTCTTGATCGTTATGTTACCATGGATGAAACCTAGCTTTATCATTATGATCCCGAGCTCAAAGTAAAGAATGGAAACAAAGCGATTTCCCTCCACCACTCAAACTCAGAGCTGGGAAGGTTATGCTGTATGGTTTTTGGGATGCTCAATAAGTAATTCTTACCCATTAACTGATTGCCTATAAAACAAAAAGTCATGAGAAGTTGAGCGAAGGTATGCTGTTCCATCTGGATAATGCTCCCAGTCGTACCTCTTGTGTTGCAAAGGCCGCCATTCACCAAGCGGGCTTCAAACTGGTAGAACACCACTCTAGTCACCACTCTAGTGACCGGATTTGGCCCCCAGCGGTTACAGACTGTTCCTAAAATTAAAAGAACACTTGCGTGGAACGAAATTTTCAAACAACCAAGAAGTCATGTCTACTGTAGAAGAGTGATTTGCAGAAGTTGGCTACCTTTTTTCCAGGATGGTATCAAAATGCTGGAGTAGAGCTGAGATAAATATATTAATATTAGATTATGTTGAAAAACAAAATATTTCTTTTGTTGTTTTATTGGAATGGGGTTAGGCGTGGAGCTTAGGGATTAGCCCTCGCATATAAATAGTTATGTAAAACAAAATAACTGGAGCGGAAAAAATTATAATCTTTAAATATTGCGTAATTATACTGGAACAATAAACTATGGGCCTCTTTAATTATCAATTTGTAGTTCAGATTCTCTGATTTGTTAATATATGCAAAATATTATTTGTTGCAAGAAAAAACGTGACGTTTGCAGTATATTTGTAGCCATTGTCCAACAGGCGCGTTAGGTCGTGATAAACGATAAAAAAATTATAATTTAGTGATAATGGCGAGATACATAAATATTTTGTTCTAAATTTAAGCAGAATCTATATTTCCTTTGAAATGGAAGGATATCAATATCAATAATATCGTGGATATGAATTTCAATTTCTACTAAACACTATGTGTGGTCTGGAAAGTATCATAGCAGATCAGTTACGTAAGTTATATTATAATTTTTAGTTTGTCAAGTCAAGTTTGTCTGGCTTACTTCCTGGTAATCCATGATATAATTAAATGGAAAAATATTTAGTTTGCAGATTAAATTGTGACTATAGTTTCAACTAATTCGGACCGTCTTTAGATATATTTAGAATATATTGATAAACTGCTAGTCATGGGAAATCAGTTCATGGGAAAACGATGAGTCTGCAGCCGAAATGGTCATATTGCCAGATACTACAATAAAAGAAGGAGTCTAAGCAATCCGGCCCATCAGTCAGCAATTACCCGTATAATAATCCAAATGCAAATCAAAGAGGGAATGGAAGCAACTGGGGACGCAACATAATGGAAATAGTGCAAGCAACAGGGGAAATTACAATAGAAATAAGAGGAGTAATAATCAACAGTACCCCGTGCTGGGACAATCATCAGGATCATTATATAACTCGGTCACAATGGAAAAAACTCACATGGACAATACTCTTCCTCAGCTGGAAACGGCCAACGTCCATTCCACAACACCAACAACAATAACAACCATCAGCAGGGATATAATCAAAATGGAGGAACTACTAGCAGCTTCCAAGCAAGCAATAGAGCAATTCACGCGGACAACAGTTCGTGGGAGGATATAGCCCAATGGCAGCAACAGACAATATCGACTCATAGATCACGCTCTTCGAGGCGAAGCTCCAAACCCATGGAATATTTCCTCATGGACACTATACAGCAATTGGCATGGAATACATCGTACCACTCCGTTCAGTGTACCATACAAAATCAATGTAGAAAGCAGGGGAAGACAACCAAGGAAAATGTAAGGAAATAAGGACAATCTCATCTTATGCGGTAGGCCACATTGTGTACGTTGAGGTAGCCTTGAGCGAAATACTGCACCACGACACGACTATAGAATAACGACCCGATTTCCAAGAAATGCGATCCCACTTCTGATACCAGTGTAATATATTTCGCCTGTATTTGGAAGGAGCGATTGATATAGACGGACGGTTGTGATAGACATATCACTACAAGTGTGGGATTGTAGTGGTTGGAGATACCAGAATATCACAAATGGAAGATGGATAACTAAATGAGTGAATATTTGAAATATTAAACTCTTTTTATTTATAAATAGTTTCGAATTATATTTTCGAATTTTAAATATAAACTATATAGCTCGTATTATAGGAAGTGAAATATTGAAACTACCTACATTCTACCGCATTTCTTTATGACAGGTGTAAAAGATATAAATGTTTCAGGTTATATTCACTCATATATTCCAGCACAGTCAATATTTTACAGATACAGGCAGCTTCAAAATTGTCAATACAATACATTTAGATTTAATTTCATTTTACTGTATGTTGGATATTGAGATCAATGTGTCGTTGTGATAACTGTATTGGATATTGAGAAGATTGTTCTCGTTCCAATTTACTTTGAGGAGAGAAAGTTTGTGCGCTTGATACTTATGTAAATAATTCAGGACGGCTAGATTTTATGAAAGGTTATTATTATATAAGCATGTTGTGTGTTAGATAGACTAGTTGCAAACATGGCAAATGTGAATTAACACGTAGAGTTTCATTTAAACTTCAATTCATGAGTGAAGTATAATTTAAAAAACATTTAGCAGCGTTATTTCTTTCGTCGGATTATTTTTTCCCTCGGATAAAAGCAAAGCGATAGCTTACACAAATTATACGCAGTAGGGGGGAGGGGGGAGGGACGCCGATAACAGTTGATGACTAACAAGTAGCATCGATCTAATTAGTAATAAATCAATACTAGACGAAAGCGGACCGTGTGACGCAGAATTAATATGTGTAAAAGAAAGCAAATCTGATTGGATTTTCATTAATCGTGGCCGAAAACAATGAGTAAGATAGTAGTAAAGATACTTAGGTAAAAATACATTAGATGAATAAAATTTACCATAAGAAGGGAAAAAATGGTGAGAGTATTCGACATAATTTTGGAAGGAAAATAAGTTAGCCTAAAAAGGTTTAAAAGCTTCAAATAATCCACAGAGACCGATTTTTGGTGTTTAACGACTGAACCTTTGCTGGCCAAAGTTTTGAGAATAAAATCATAATTAATTCTCAATAAAATAATGAACAATTTGAAACGTTGAATAAGTTAGATATGATCAGTAATTGGTAATAAATAAAATAATGTTTTTGAGTATGAACTCGTCGAATAAATGAAATTAAATAATTAGGAAACAAGTTTATTTATTGAAATAAATTAAAATGAATTAATGAGGTAACTGTGCATAATTATAAATTAAGTTAGTGAGGTAAGATAAACAAAAATCTAAGTAAAATTGTTTTATATTTATTTGAGAATTAATTTGATGAATCAGGAACATGATTCATTTATTGGCATGTAACATTTGAATATGAGTAACATTCTGTTGTGTTATTTTTTTGTAGCGTTATTTATTTAAATACACAAATATTTATTTTATTGGCATGTATGCCATTTCCTATACATAATCAATACATTTTATTGAGTTTACATAAGTCTTTTATTCAAACAGCCTTGCCTATGAAAGACAAAGGGTCAGTGTTAGGGTTGTGTAGGGTTTGCTTAAATTTATGATGGATCTAGTAGAATTAAGTAAGAAAAGTATTAACAACCCTATCAAGGGCAAAATTTAGTCTTTTATTCAGCGTTGATAAACTAGGGGATTATAATTTCATAACATTACGACTTCATTTCGTAGACAGATAAATTAATGTAGATATTAAAGTGAATCGCATTTTCTAAGTATTGTACGAAACGGCCCTTTAGAGTAGGAGAGAATCGCTATGTTACCTTATTGAAAAGATCCTCTGTTACTCATGGCACCCAGGGAGCTCAAGTGATATCCAAAATTCAAATATGACGTATATGGTGCAGCACCAGATTGTATTGTAGCTTGTAGAATTGTCCCCAAAATCACACGTGACAACTGAAAGACTGAGTAAAAAAAAACAAAGAAACCTGTAAAAAAATATTTCGGTCACGTTATGTAAAGCAAATACAATTCTCTTCACAAACCTGTACAGAGTAAAGGGTCTCCCACAAGTCCCACACCACAAGCTTATACTAATTTAGCTGTTTTCTTATTGTAGGACTGAAGAATTTTGACCACTGAGGAGCTCATAGATTGATTCTCAAAGGACAAGTGGCAGATGAATTTAATGTGAGGCATCCTGACCGAGAGACAGTGGTGCATTCAACAGTTGGCAGAATGCTAGTAAAGTTCAAGGCTACACGTAGTTTGGCCGATGGTCAAAGATCTAGTCGTCCGGGCACTGCAAAAGAGGTAGTGGAAGGGGTTTTGGCAAAGGTATCAGTAGGTCCGAAAAACTCAATGCGCCGAATAATCTTGGAAGTGGGCGTTTCTCGAAACACACTATAGAATGTCCTGCAAATACATAAATTTCATTCGTACAAATTACAAATGCTACACCACATGTCTGAAAACCACCAGATCGGCGTTTGGATTTGAAGGGAGTCCAGAGATTTTGTCTAAACTTATTTTTCGGACGAAAACCAATTTTGATGAGATGAGATGAACCCACATAATTTTTGGTATTGATCCTCACCTGTTTATCGGCAGTAAGAACCAAGTAGCTAATCGCGTCATGGTTTGGTGTGGACTATGGAAAGACTAGGTTATAGGACCCTGTTATCTTGACGGAATAGTTAACAGTGAACTTTACTTGGCAATGTCAGGAAATTAATTACTACCTGATTTGGATTTGGGCTGTTAAAAACCAAAATGCTTCCTGTAGGACGGTACACTAATAATTATGGTACACCTCCACACTATGGTACACTAATAATTATCTAGATGAAAACTTCCTCCAATGGATCGGTCGTAGGTAACGAGTGGTATGGGTTCCACGATCTCTAGATATAAACCCGATGAATAGTGTGTGGGGTTATGTAAACTCCAAAGTTTAAACAGTCAAGATAAAGAACAAGAAACATCTGTGGGAGCGCATCACAACTATGTGCCGTTCAGTAACGCCTGTCTTGGTAACTAACATTCTGTGGAACACGAGAGACCGTTATGTTTCGACTGAGACAGAAACTATATTGAACAAATATTTTAAATCCCTTTCGAAATCATTTCTGCCTTGCATTAAATTGAAATTAATTAAACACATAGATAAAATGTCAATTTATTTTACTAGAAGGGTAGATAGTGGTCGCCCTAACTGTTACAATTTATTACAAATTAACAAAATATCGACTATATTTGCATTTTTCCTCAAAATAAAACCAATTTCACAGAGAAAATCGTGATTTTCTATGCTTTTCTTAAAATTGATATTGTCATATTGAAAAAAGTCTGTAACTCCGCCGTTGTCCGTTCCCAAGTCCGACTGTCAGAGGAGGAGGGTTGGGGGAGGAGATCTCGCTTTGCCCCATAATACAAACATTGAAACTGAGCACACATGCATTGGTGGACGGATGAAGTGCAAATACAAGTTAAACAGAAAAAAACTCGGGCCAGAATATTTCAAAACTAAAAGACCAGAAGATTATAAAGCCTACAAGATCCAACGAGGCACAGTCAAATTTGCAATAAGAGCAGCCAAGGAGAACTCATGTGAAAAAGTTTATGGAACAGTCATCACAGGAAAATCAGAAGCTCTGGTACAAGATCCTAAACAACATACGGAAAGGGAAAATCTGTTTCTTGAAGCTCGTTCCGGGTAAAGATGGAAAGCTGCTTACAGATGAAGTCAAAGTCATGGAGAGATGGCGACAATATTTCCCGGAGCTTCTAGAATGTGGACAAGAGCAAACAAATGAAAATCGGAACCTAGAAGAACTGAATGATGACGGCCCAGGCATAAGAGGAAGAAATAAGCGGAGGCAACTAATAAAATTAAGTGCGGAAAAGCTCCCGGATACGATGAGATCTCACCGGAAATGGTAAAATGCATGGGAGCATATGGGGAGCGTTTACTGCTACGAGTTCTGTAACTGGAGTAACAGTTCTGTAACAGCGTCATAAAAAGATCCCAAGGGATTGGAAACTTTCTATTATAATTTCAATTTTCAAGGAAGGCGACAATACAGAGTGCGCTAATCACCGACGATTATCGTTGCTCAGTGTGCCGGGGAAAATTTTCTCGCGGACTCTGGAGATGCGTCTTACAGCACAGTGTGGCTTTAGAAGTGGACGCAGCACTCAAGACCTATGAGTGGAATGATGCCAATCAGCGAGAAGGTACTTGAACATGACGGAGAGGCTCATATTTGCTATCTAGCCCTGAAAAGGCCTTTGATAGGCCATGGAGAGAAATGTGGCGAGTGTTGCAAAAACGCAAAGTAGAGAGCAGTCTTGTGAGGGCCATCAAAAGCTTTATCAAAACCGTAGAAACTAGGTGCGAACTGCTGGATCAACCTCAACTGAATTAGTGCCGGGGTGCGGCAGGGAGACATTCTGTCCCCTTACCTCTTCATCATACTCATGGACGACATCATCAAGAGCTGTAAGAACAGCGTCAGAAGCTTTACTGTGGGGAACTGGAGAATGAAAGGCATTGCAATATCAGAGACGGTCTTTGCCGACAATATAGTACTTTTAGCGAAGAATAGAAGGGACTTGTAATATAACCTAAACATCTGGGATGAAGAAATGAGTGCTAGAAAAATGGCGATCAGCACACTGAAGACGAAATCTATCGTGATTGCTCGACACCCAAAGCAACACACTATCTGACTAAGGAGACATATCCAAGAACAGGTAGACTCCTTCAAGTATCTTGGAGCTACCAATTCCCAGAATGGAAAGATCGATCTAGAAGTCAACAAGCACATAGCGACGTCTAAGAGCCTGTTTAATGCGATCGGTTGTGGTTTCATAGGCAAATATCAGATCAGCAAGAGGACCAAACTAATTGTGTATAAAAAAGGGGGGTTCATCAAAACTTCTATACCATAAAAAGTAGAAGAGGATGAAAAGTAAGTATGTAAGAAAAGAGTTTGAAATCTTTTTCTAATGTCAAATATTTATAACCTTGAGAAAATGCGAAAAATATTGTCCTTTTCAAACTCTGAGAATGTTATAAGTAATTCTTTTCAGAGAATTGTCATTTTTAAAGAGAGGTATTTAGAGGTCTCATCCCATTTTGACGATGACCAAATACCTGTTGTATATAGCTGAATACTAATAACAGGACCAAGCCAAATGGCTGGAATAGTTCAAAAAGAACTACATACATACTACATCGTCACAATTCTCGGAGACGAATGTGAAATATTGATATAGCATTTATGTAAATGTTCCGAATGTGATTTTCGATGAAATCTTTTGAAAGTGTTGATCTTAATTTTTTACTGAAAAATATCATTGTGCAGTTCTTATTTCTAATTGTTGAAATAAGAACTACGGTCAGAATTTCAAGAAACGCAAACACATTAGCAAATATGTTTGTAAAATTCTAATGATGATGTCAACAATTACAAATAAGAACTACACAGTGATATTTTTCAGTAAAAATTAAGATCAACAGTTTCAAAACATGTCATGGAAAGTCGCATTCTGAACATAAACACATACTTAAAAGCTATATCAATACGAAGTTTCTGAATCAATTTAAAGTAAAACAAAACATCATTAAAATAT
>WYDF02264845.1:0-18764 GCA_009867245.2 Adranes taylori
AATCAGCAGTTGCCACACTGCGGGAACGGATGACTTTGTTTGGGTTCTCCTTTTCTTGAAACACCCAAACAGTAGACATTTTTTGAGAAGTCTCTGTTGAAACGATTCAGAGTTCTTCGGAACCAACTGACACGAGCCGCCATTTGTTCCTCAGTCAACAGATTGAATTTAGAATGAAATAATTTTATCTTAGCTTCAAGGGAATAAGCATTTCCATATAATTTTGATAGCGCGCTCATGTCATTATATGTACAAACCAATTTTATTTAAAGTTTTGAAAAGAAATATAATATAGTTATGTAAAACAATTTTTGTAAATACAAGATGTAAAAGGAACATCTAAATATAACAATTCAATGTAAATAGAATTAATACTTCCAGCACATAGATATACAGGGGGTAGATGTTAAGAAACAGCTCGTCTCGTATAGTAATCCAAATAGATTCAAGCTGACACGGAACAGGTAGTAGTTGATATTGAACATGTGCCAGATGTTAAGAAACAAGTAATATATTAGAGAAAACAGATGCTATTTCTGGCACGATACAGCTTTAGTGGATAGACAAGCAATATGTAAAACAATTGGAAGTACATTCTATCAGAGACAAAATTAACATATTGAGTACATCTTAACATATTGAGCTAACAAGATAATTTCTATATTTAGCATCCAATTCATAGGTCCTAGACAACATAATGAACAACCACTATAGCGTGTGTAGGCACTTTTGCATTTCTTAATCTTCTGTCATAGTAAACAGCGGTTACAATTTGTAAACCTCATCTAATATACGATGATGCATAGAAAAATTCTTAGTCTACTATTGAAGCAAACAAAATTTGAAAGTCAAAATATTTTGTTATTCAAGATACTCTCCTCTTAATTGGATACATTTATTACATCGAACCTGCCACGCCTCCTAACCTTTAAAAATAATTTTATCTTGCTCTGCAAATCAGGCCTCCAGAGCTTCTATCACCTCTTCGTTGGACGAAAATTTACGATCTTTTAAACTTTTTTTCAGTTGAGGAAAGACATGATAGTGGACGGAGTCAGATCTGGTGAATAAGGGGGGTGTTCGAGTAATTCGAAACCTAAATCACGAATTGATTGCATGGCAACATGCGATTTGTGTGCAGGGACAATGTCCTGCAAAAACAAAATACCTTTGGACGACTTTCCGGGTCTTCTCTCCATAATTTTTTCTCGTAGATTGGTCAGTCAGTAACGTCGAATAGGAATTCGTAGTTATAGTTTTACTGTTATCTAGAAAATCAATCATGATTACTCTTTGGCAAATCCCAAAAAAGTGATGCAAGAACTTTTCCAGCAGATTTTTGAAAACGAAATTTCTTAGGCCTTGGAAAACCAGAGTGTCTCCATTCCATCGATTGCTGCTTTATTTCTGGGTCGTAGGAATGTATCCAAGTTTCATACATAGTAATAACACGGCTTAAGAAGTCTGCGACTTTTTCCAACCGAGCACACATCGAACGCGATGCTTCTACCCTTATACGCTTTTGGTCAACATTTAGACATTTGGGGATCCATTTTGCAGAAATTTTTCTCATGGCCAAATCAATGTGAACTATACGATGGACGCGTTCATATGAAATATTCAGTGCCTCAGATATTCGTTTTAGCCCAATTCGATGGTCTGAAAAAATCATGTCATGAACTGCATCGATATTTACGGGGACGGACACAGAAACTGGCCTTCCCGATCAGTCTCCATCTTCAATGGAAAATTGACCTCTTTTGACGCTTGCCAATCCAATTTTTCACGGTTGCATATCAAGGACATTGATCGTTAAGGGTATCAGACATATCTTTGTAAATCTGCTTACCTTTTAACCTCTTCAAATACAGGTTCTTGATGATGGCTCGATACTCCAATTTTTCGATTTTCACAAAACCTGTCGACATCCTTTTTTTCAAATTTTATTGCGCAACTCTGGTTTGATTTTTTGACGTGAAACTTTACACTGACACTTCTAATAAGTTATTGTTCGTTGCTATGGTAACGCAATATTTTCTTTATCCATGGAACCGTTCTAGGCTAACTATATATCAATACACCCTCGTAATATATTGTGTTCCTCACATATTATATGTAATTTTGAATCATTTTATACAACTTACGAAACCATTATTTAAAATATTATATTTTATTCCAAAACTACTAATTCACTTGCAATTTGGAACTTTTTATTTCTAGATCCAAGCTCCTGGACATTTAACATCTTTAATTTCTCGCATTAAAGTCATAAATGCGAATCACGGCTTTGCCGCATCATTAAAATTGTGCGTGTCTATCCTAATTAGCTGATAATAGAGCTTCCAAAGGTAGCAAACGGCATGCGAAGCATAGTTCTTATCGCTGTCGAAATATTGTAATGTCGACTGCTTCATAAATTATATGACCCCAGGTGGATCGCGATTAATATACTTTTGACTTTCAGAGTCGTTTGATTTTACTTTTCACATTATCCGCGTACACGTAATTATTAGATAATAATTAATTGACTCAAACTCTATTTCTATTAAAGAACTCAATTCTAATTTTAGAATAAAATGAATCTGAAGAGATTACTTAATATATGTACGTAATCTAAAATTCAATCAAAAAGCCTTATGCCTTAGGTTACAACGTTTTCTTATTGCTTAAAAGCCAAGCCAATCTTAGAAAATTAATTTGAACGAATGCTATCAAACACAGTAATTGAAAATAACAACAACGATTAAATGTGATACGACCTCTTACCCTTGAAATGAAATTATTTAATTAATTAATTAACGCATCGCGTTTGCATGTGTATGTATATGGCGTAATATAGAAGTAAAAGTCTATGTGAAGAAGAATCTGGAATAATTAAAAGGAGAAAGATGAAATAGAACTTGTTTCTAATGAAATGAAAAGGTGTATTTCTATTTAAAATTGCACCAGGTTACACATAAAACTTCTGCACATGTTGCACAAATAGACGAACGCTTTTTATTCGACTACAAGTCATGCACTTGTTTCTTTATAAACACAATACGCAAAACTAAAAAAAAAATAAATGGTTGCAAAAATATTTTGGCAGAATTAAATACATTGAAAGCTACTTTATGCCATTAAAGGACTTATTTGGACACACGGTGCAACAAATATGATGTCATCTATAGGTAGATGATGTGACAGACTCTAGATCGCTGTCGAGTCTAGCCACACGCTGTCACAAATGGCGCTACTTTTATATTACTCTTAAATATAAATAAATCTTCGGAAATTGAAATAATTCTGTTCCAATTCATGATAACTATATATAAAACTAATATTAATAATCGCTCCCTAACTACTATAATATATTTAAATTATATAAAAAATGCAAATTATAAAAACTAAACGAAATCATAATCCCCCATACTTAACTTTTAAAATTCAAGATAATACATATATCGCACAAACACTTCAGTAAGCAGTACAATCCAGAGCGGTAGCTGTAACTGGTTCTTTTACTAACAGGAGTCACACTTCCCAAATCGCTCTCTAATATTCCTGCATCCCCCTCCCCGTTTTCTTTTATAATTTTCCTCTTTATTTCAACCCCCTTACCCTTTATGACTCAGACACTGTACGTTGACCAATTTGTACGTTGATAGCAGTAAATTGAAGTTTTTTGAGAATTTCTCCTTTAGTTACTTCTGTGCACTTTGTATAATTGAACTGTAGCAGTTGTAGAATAACGACTGCACTTTGTAGAAGTTGTAGTTGTAGAATAATTTACATCCTTTCACTCCATCCTTTCACTCGTAATAATTTACATCCTTTCACTCTTCTCCATCACAACAAATTTTACACATTCTTTTTCCTTCATTTATCTAATACCGATTCCCACACTCCTCGCTTCCATACCTAAATCGTGCTAACAATCTCTTCTCTTCTATATTGCATCTCGATTTTAAGTACTCAGGCATACCCCCTTGCGCCATTATCCATTTATACTTTTTATTATACCTGCTTATCATTATTTTTTCATTCCTCTTTTGTTTCCGTATCTTTCATTCTCTCCTTTACCTCTATACCATGCCCATTCCTTTCTTTAACATTTCATGCCATCTATTCACCAACCATCCTATTCTTTCATATGCTGCTTATCTTTCATATACCATATACTTCCATATACCATAGGTATAAGAAAGATATAGGATTCATGTTATGAGAATTTTTTTATTTTACCTTAGTACGTCTCTTGTATTCAAATCACTGCAAATTGTTAATACGTAATTTCAAGAGGGGGTCATAAGGAACAATTTTCCACAAAAACAAAATTTTCAAAAGTATATTTCTTAAAGAAAGTCATATTTTTCATTGGCTGTGTGTACGGATGAACAATCTAAAATTACTCCTCACCTATCGGACCGATTTGCATGAAATTTGGTAGGCAGGTGTGCACTAGTGTTCCGCAAAAAAGTTTTTTCATTTTTTTTATAAATACTATATGGCGGAAATGCGCCATTTTTTTCCCAAAAGAGGTTGTTCAAACTAGGAGGTTGAAATTTTTCAAATCTATACTGCCTCGTATTACGCGTCGAATGAAGAAAGTCCGATGTCTCTGCTTTATACAGAACGCGACGTTGCCACGTACAAAGTTTAAAAATATTTGTTAATATATCTTAGAACTATAAAAGAGAGGACATTCGAATAAACTTTATTTTATATCTGACTAAAGCCCCTTCTATTTTATTTGAAACTTTTTTCTAAAATCACATTTTAACATATATCCAGGGTGATTTTTTTTTTAAATTTTGCGGTCGATTTTCTCGTAAACTTTCGCTGTAATTTTTCTTAATTTCTTATATCGAAAGATCCTTCAATATTTAAGGGATTGAGCGAGTTTACAAAAATCGCACACGTAATCTTGGGAGTAATTTGACCTCGAAAACATTGTTTTCTGCCTAAATATCTCTGTACTCATGAAAATTAAAATTTGGGGAACGTATGTATGGCTAACGGGCTAACGGGCTGTAAGGCATTGTGCCTATATGAACAATTGAATACACTGAACCGATTTTGAGCAATAATTTTTTTTTCAAAAAACTTTTTAGGAACACTTGTATATTTTTATACATTTTGATAGCCCCTGTGATTCTATTTAATTACATCACACTTGAGGGGTCTAACTCTTATCGTTTCAAAGATATTACCCTTAATAACTTCAATTTGGTATATACTTGAATTTGGAATTTGGAATAACTTGAATTTGTTGAATTTGGTATATGTTTATTTTTGATTGAATTTAATACATCACATAACTCAATAATTTCTTTGTATTTCGGAATGTTTCTAACGGAATAAGGTCATCAGTGGTTAATTTTTCATCCTGGTTCAAATAATGTAATTGTTGACGTCACTATTATCTACTTCTAGTTTTAACTGCTGCACCAGATTAACGCATGTCTCCGTACTTATTTTTCCAGTTCAATTAGACACTTAAAATCATTGGCCATTTTTGGACAGACTTTCTTCCACAGAGCGTTCATCGTCATTTGTTTGACATCATCCCAAGCCACCCCAATATTTTTTATGGCACTAATGATGTTGTAACTTCTGCCTTTTTGTTCTTTTTAGCTTCTGGTTTTCGATCCTTATATCTCTTTGAAATGTTGTAGCTGTTTAGCGTTCTGTCTTTTTGGCCTTCTATTCTTTTAATCTTTTTGGTTTTTGTCCACCTTCCATTTGACAGTACTTCCAAAGGTCCAATTCTACCCAGTCGCCAAGACCTTGCTTTAACACGTTCTAAAACGTTACGATGATGTTCCTGTGTCATTTGTAGGATCTAACATAACTAGTCGCACGCCTTTACATTGAAATACGAGATGTCGGTGAAAATTTGCGCTCAGTGTCCCCCTCCTCCACTTACCCACTAGATGTTACTAAATTTTGTAACTCGACTTAAATTGAAATGTAAGTGGAGTAATAATTGCCCCTGTACATATAAAAATTATGTACAGGAGCGATTAAAAGATTTAATATTATTTAACGCTAGATGTCACTAGATTTCAAATGAAAAGGAACTAGATTTGTAACTAGATATTGTGAGTGTCAATATAAAAATAATCTACACGGGCCATAAAAAATTTAATATTATTTAACGCAAGATGTCATTAGATTTTGTAACTAGTTTAAAATGAAAGTAACTAGATTTGTAATTAGATATTACAAGGGTCAAGATAAATATAATGTACAGGGGCGATAAAAAAATTTACTCTTGTATGACGCTAGATATCACTAGATCTCGATTTAAAATAAAAAGAAACTACATTTATAACTAGAACTACCAGAGTCAATATAAAAATTATATACATGGGCGATCAAAAAATTTAATCTTATTTAACGCTAGATCTCATAGGATTTTGTAACTACATTTAAAATGAAAAATAACTAGATATTACCAGGGTCAATATAAAAATTATATACAGGGGCGATCAAAACATTTAATATTTCTTTACGCCAGATGTCACTAGATTTTGTAACTATATTTAAAATGAAAAGTAACTAGATTTCTAACTAGATATTACCAAGCTAAATATAAAAATAATGTACAAGGTCGATAAAAAATTTAATCTTATTTAACGCTAGATCTCAGAGGATTTTGTAACTACGCTTAAAATGAAAAATAACAAGATATTACCAGGGACAATATAAAAATAATTTACAAGGGCGATCAAAAAATTTAGTCTTATTTAACGCTAGATCTCACTGGATTTTTGAACTACATTTAAAATGAAAAATAACTAGATATTACCAGAAACAATATAAAAATATGTACAGGGGTGATCAAAGAAGTTATTATCATTTTCATTAATGTCACTAGATTTTGTAACTAAATTTAAATTGAAAACTAACTAGATTTGTAATTAGATATTACCAGTGTCAATAAAAAATAATGTACAGGGACGAACAAAAACTTTTATATTATTTAACGCTATATGTCACTAGTGACTTGATTTTGTAACTAGATTTTGAATTTAATAGACGAGTTATAAGGTGACAATCAAAACAAAAAAGTTGAACTTTTGTTTTATGCGAAATATAATGAAACGAATGACTTCCAGTATAATGAGGTGGCGACCACGTCCACGAATTTTTTCAGTGAGAGTTGTGCATCTTTTATTAGTTTCTTAGTCTTTCCTAGCTAGGTCGACTCGGCACCTGTGTGCATTGTCTTATTACCATACTACATGGATCGGTGGCCGATGATTAAATTTTCAAAGTTTAGTTAGATACAATAGAGTTTAATTAGCAATAAATGATATGTTCTACATTTTAATTCTAAAACTTGTTTACGGTAAAACTGCCCGTACATGGCTGCATTATTTCCATGCTTTTAACTTATATTCTATTCCCTAAATGCTTAGGTAACAACAACATTTTATAACATTTAGCCATCCCGAATTATTTAAATTACTTAGAAGTATCAACCGTACAAAACTATCTACCATTGAAAAATTAAAATGAGGACAAACTTCCCCGTTGCAATATCTTGCAACTTAGTTGTACCTTAACCTCACCCGATTATTGATTGATGAATCTATTGACTAAGTATTTGCTATTTTAACGTCATGACATGAACTATAATTGTATTTTATTTTGGAGATAATGTTTCATAGTGTCATTTAATTCCAAGTGAATTTGATCTGTCATGTATTGTATTTTGCAGTTAATAACGTAATTGCAATAACATCAATCTTGCAAGAAATATTTTATTGTCGTTTAATTACAAAACTTAATTATAATTTTAATCATGGCCAGATCGAAATTTTCATTGCACTTCTTACAACTATCTTCAGACAAGTTGGACAATTGTTAATATATTAGTGGTATTTTGCAAAGGATCGGCTTTTTTGCTAAATATCAGCTATCAAATCTGTGTTAAAGAAAACAAAATATTATTTGTTTATATTTTTGAATTGTTTTAAATAAAAGACGCTCACATATTAGACTGCATTCCATTATACAGTTATCTGAAATTAGCAAAACTTGTTTAATGTTATGTAGTCTCGTTAATTGGTAACCGGACATAATATCTCCATGGTCCTGCGGTAATGACGTTATGACACTGGTTAATACTTACTAGTTTTCTAATTATTTCAAGTAAAATAGAATTGCATTCAAATTTTGTAAAATTGTTCCGCGACTGTTCATGTATAAACGATCCAAAACAACTTTGGTAAAAAGCGTTTCTCATCTTTTTTCATAAAATTTATTTTGAAAAACAAAAAAAATTAACTTTTTAACTAAAAACTTTAAATTGGTGACCCATAATATTCACATTTTTATTAGCTTAAGACTCGATAATAATAATTAATATCTAACCATTTGAAATCGAAAATGCCTACTCATTCATCTCCTGTCTTAACACACATATGTATCTCACCTATCTAGATACTTAAAATAGCGATAGTTCAACGAACTGTTCCGAAAAAAAAAAAATTGGCTTCGAACTAATCACGTGGAATGTTTGGAAATCCTTGTAGCAATCATCTTTGGGAGTCATGTTAGTTTAAGGTCAGAGAATGCCAAAACTGCTGAAAGTTTAGAGTAATTAGGGAATAGATGTATAGAGAAGTACTTACGTGATTGGAATGTTGTAAATAGTATTCTGTCTTGTTTATGGCTGGATTATTTTTGTACGGAATTCTAATCCTAGTGTTAATCATGTGATCTTTGTTATCCTTAGTAATAGCTTGATTTCTACCATCAATTGGAGATTTCTGTAAATTTGGTAAGTAAAGCCGAGTGATTGGCTTTGTTGTGCTATTCTGCCTTTGTTGGGCTTTGTTGTGGAACATCTGCTGATCAGATGTTGAATACGTTTTGAAGTGATTATTTTCTCCTAGTGATTAATTTCTGTGATTACTGGCCCATAATACTGAATTCAGTGCTGTTATTTGCAGAATCTATTGAACATTCATAAGTATTAATTGGGGAACTCTCTGCACAGGTGTATGGAATTAGGTTTGAGTTGAGTTGAGAATCTCTTATCTTTTGATTTTACTCTCTTACCTAAGAAATTACTGTGATACACAAGTCTTATTTAACTTTAACTTCTTATATCCTAGTATATATCCTTGTAAATCTCATGAAACGATATAGGTCATATTGTTTACTATTGTATGCGTGTTGCCATGCTTAGACGAACCGATTCCCGTTATGTAGTTGAAGCAAGGCCTTTTAGTTTTGTCCGCACTGTTATTCATTGAATAGTTTGTCAATGCCTAAGTGAGTTGTTCCTATAGTTTTTTCTTAGCGGTTATTTGTAGTGTTCTTTCGTTGTTATCTCGGCGTTGGAGGAAGGTTATGAATTGCGGTTCAGTGAATTCATAGATATGAATCGTCTGTTATGTTGCGGAATTTGGAACGCTATCATATCCACCATTATGTTTACCGTGCTGACTAAATGAAGTGTCAATCGTGTCAGTACGTTGCTTACGATGATGTAATGAGATTGTGTATTCAAACTGTTCTGTGATCGTGATTTGTTCTTTGCGGATAAATACGGAATATCGTTTGTGCATTTTAAAACCGATCGGCGGCGGCTGGATTCAAAAAATGAAAAGTGGTTGCTGAGTTTTGTCAAGATCAAGCCAAGTGGACAGAATAATAATAATAATAATAATAATAATAATTAACCTTCATTGGCATACAATCCTCTAACTCGTATAATAACAATACATTATATAATATAAATTATTAAATATAAACTAAAACACTCTTCTTAAACCTATCACACTCAAGTTACAAAATGAACATTAAACAGAAAAAAAAACAAAAAAACCACACCAAAAACCAATAAAAAACATTTCCCCCCTTTTTTCTTTTTCTTTCCCTTATTTCTCCCTTATCTTATTTATTTCAACCCTTGTTTTTTTTTCCTTGATCCCTAAACCTTTTCCCTCAATCCCCTTTCTTCATCTTTCCCCCAGGGATAAAATGACCTTAAATGCTGCTTCTTTTACTTCCTTTCTATCCACGTTATTTTCACCGCTATTTTTTCCATTATTTTCTTCCCTTTACCACTCTGCCCTAAACACCCCCTCCAATTCCTTGCTTCCTCCCTTTCCTCCTTCAACCAGCCAATCAATTCGCACTCATTTGCCCAATGCTCCCAGGTTTCCTATATACCTCCACATATCCTACATTTTCTTTCACTCTCTCTCATCCAAAATCTATTCCCTCTCTCCATACTCCAACACCTGGACCTTGCTATCATTTTTTTCACTTCCATACTCATATCAGACTCCAGATAACTTGGCATCACTCCTACTACTTCTATTTCCTTATACCTTGCATTATATCGCGACCCTCTTATTTTCTCCCTTCTCTCCTGCATTTCCACATCCTTCATCTTTCTCTCTAGTTCCATTTCGCATGCGCCTCCATTCATCATCATATCGTATCATTCTCCCATCGACCACCCGCATCTCTCATACACTCCCTTTCGCTCCATCACCCAACTATTCCTTTTTTCTCCTCTGTCTATCTCCTCCAACGCACATATATATACCTTCTTCACAATTCTTTGCGGCTCTCCTTGCGTCACCTTCCCTTCGTATTTTGCCATCTTCTTTACCCCTTTTACCCAGCACTTGTACCCATTGATCTCCTGTAAGACGATCTCCGCCTGTGTCGACCTATCCACTCCTAAAATCCTCTTTAAATATTTCCCGATCCTGCTTTTAATCTCTTCTCTCTCCCTTACCGCCCATACCTCTGTCCCATACATTACCATACTTTCTACACATATATCCAATATTCTTAACCTCATTTTCACAGATTCCCCGAAAATCTTCTTCCATCCCTTCCATAACCTTTCTGTTGCTACTCCCGCCTTCTTCACTATCATCTTTACGTGCTCCATTACAATCCCCGTCCTACTCATCATATAACCTAACTATTTCCATTTATTCACACACTCGATTATCCTACCATTCATTTCAAATACATCCTTCTTACTTACTCTTGCACACCATAACCTTTCTCTTATTCACATTCACTTCCATCCCCCTTTTCCTCATATATCTATTCACCCTCTCTATCACCTCATTCATCTCCTCTCTACTCCCCGCCATACAGACTATGTCATCCGCATATGCCAATGACCATATTCTTTCTCTCCCCACCAATACTCGCCCACATTGCCCCTTCTTTAACACCTCTTCCAAGTCCGAGACATATATATTAAATAGACTCGGACTCAGGGGACATCCTTGTCTAACTCCATCTTCTATCTTAAACCACTCTGACAGATCCATTCCTACTCTCGCGCTGACTTTATTTCCCTCATATAACCCTTTACATTCTCTTTCATATTTCCCCTTTACATTCTCATACATTCTCTCCGTAATTCCCACTTCCTTCATCCTACTCCATAACCTCACTTTATTCAGCCTATCAAATGCCGCGCTAAGGTCCAGGAACAGCAGATACATCTTCCTCCCTTCGCACACTTCCTTATTTATTACGTAATTTAACGATACTATGTTATCCGTTGTACCCTTGCCCCTCACAAATCCCAACTGCGTATTTGATAGTATTCTCTTCGCTTCCATTTCATTCTGCAATTTACCATTCAACACCCTGGAATAAAATCTATATAACTCATTCATTATAGTCACCCCCTATAACTATTTGCCTCACTTCTATTCGCTCTCTTGTATACTGGTATTATCTCCCCCTCCTTCCAATAATTCGGCATCCTCTCTTCACCCTGCCATACCGCATTCATACTCCTTGCTAAAGCTTCCACCCCCTTCTTATTCAAATACTTCCACACCTCAAACGGAATCCCATTTGGCCCACTTCCACCACCCAACTTAATCTTTCCCATTTCTCTTATTATTTCCTCTACCTCAATTTGCTCCTCTATTCCTTCTTCATCCCTCTCCTTTCCACCTCCGTTATGAGCTGCTTCCCCTTTGTTATTTTTCCCCACTATTGTCTCCCTACACTTTTCCGTCCAAGCCCTCCGCGTTACATTCCCCGCCCTTTCTCTCTCCCCCTCCTTTCCTTTCTCTCTAAGATACCTCCAAATATCCTTCTCATATCTTCAAACCCTTTATAACATTCCTCTCTTCTTCCTCCTTTTTAACTTCCCATCTCCTCCCTTCCTCCTTCCATTCTCTTTTTACTCTGGAATACTCTTCCCATTTTTCCTCTCCCCCTCTAACTTTCCTTACCTTTTCCGTAACCCTTTTTTTAATTCATTCCCTCTATTCCCATACCTTGACCAACTCTCCATCCGCTACTACATACGTTCATCTCCCCTCTCCCACCCTCACATTCCAATCTCCCATTATCACAATTCTTTCGTATTCCTTTCTCCACCCTTCCATTCTGTCCCCCAACTTTCTCATATAATCCTTCCATTCTTTCATAACATACACCACCACAACGACCCATTTATTCCCTCCTATCTCCACTACTATTCCCTTAACCCCTTGCCAAACCTCCATCCTCACTACCCTATACTTTATTACTTCCCTTACCCTCACCATTATTCCCTCACTTGCCCTATCCTTAACAGTTTTCCTTATCGCTCCCTGTTCCATCCATCTGTATTGTCGTGGTAATCTTTCACGCACTTCTTCCCATTTTTCCAACTCCACCCATGTCTCCACCAACCTATTATATCATATTCCCTATTTATAAGCTCTAAGCCATCGGTCTGATTCTACCCTGTGCGATGGCATATGCCTAGCCAAAACACATCATTTTCTTCCGTGGGTATTCTCACGCTATCGTATGAGCAGTCATCCACAAAGCAACAGCGACGAGTAAGCACACATACATCAATCTTTATATCGGATGCTTATTAGCATATTAACATCGTAGCCAAAATCTCCAACTCCTGTCTACGTACATATTTTTCAGTCTGCTTGTATAAGCAGTCAACACGCATTAAATACATACCATCATTTACTACTGCTTAAAATATGTGGCTAGCTAACGTTGCGCCGCAACGAAACGCGTTCGTATATCTAACAGAGGCTACCTTCAAATTCAATAACTGCCTGTTCCAGTGCTGGGCTCGCGTAATTTATCTAGTTAATTTATTTCAAGCAACATGCTTTCTTAGAACTTGGGGATCACCAAAATATTATTGGGCGAAAATATAAAATAGAAAAGTTGAAAAAAACTTGCTAAACTGCAAGAAATTCTCTACCAGCTAAATACATAGCATTGTTAAATCTAGCTTTATTGTAATCGAAAAGATCGCTAAGAATTCTCATTCGAGGAAGGTGAATTTGTGAAAGAATGCCTACTTGATGTTGCAAGTGTCTTTCTTGAAAAGAGGAAGGATTTCAAAAGTATTTCTTTGCCATGGCGTACTGTTGTCGGGCGAATAGAAATGATAGCAAATGACATTAAATCAACTTTGAACGATAGGTATCATAAATTAAAGACATTTTTTATTGCATTGGATGAAAGTACCAATGCTTCAGATACCCCACAACTTGCAATATTTAATCAAGTGGTAGACATAGATTTCAATACTATCACGTATTTTTTTAGTTACGTGAGCAATGGAAAGGATGAGAGTCGGATGGCTATGTCTGACCCTAATCCCTTCACGATGTTGTGAAATCGAATGAAAATATTAAAATAAATTATGATCAACTACCGAGTATCCGTATTTATCGCGAATTGGACCGACTTGGGTGGAGCTTTTTGATATATTCACTGTTTTATGTTCGTCAAATTAAAATAAATCAGTGAGCTCGAAATAACAAAATAAATCCGATAAATTAAATTGAATTGCGCATTAAAATGAGCGTAGAAATTTGACTCGAATATTTATATAAAATAACCAAAAACTTACATTGGTGTGCACACGCTGTCGACAGAAAAATAAAAATAATCCTTAATACACTCTTGATAAAATATTTCTTTATTTTATGTCAGTAGTTCCCAGCTCTGAGTAGTATCCGTATTCAATGGGTGAAATGGCGCTATACATCTTGAACAAGTCGCTTTTTTTTTAAACATTTGTTGTGATTATTGACATTACGTACCTATTAAAAATAACTTTACGATCGAGGCTGAATGGGTATATTAAATTGAAGGGAGTGATTGACATTATCCACCTTAAGTATTAAACCACCTTATGAATCAAGAGACATGCCAAAGAAAGAAACTTTATTTGATGTTCATTGATTTAAGGGCGGCTTTCGACAATATTGAGCGTAGAATTTTATGAAAGAGGTTGACGGAAATTGGAATGCCGGCGAAGATGCTTAGGGAGCTTTATGAAGGAACGAAAGTGAGAGCAAGATTGGGAAACAAAGTGTCTAAATGGTGGAGATCAATGCTCGAGAGATCTCCACCAGGGTTACCCGATGAGTGATACATTGTATAGTATATACATATCGGATCTGGAGGAAGTTTTAAAGAATAGGGAAGCGGGAGGGATATTGTTTGGAAAAGATAAAATTTGATCTTTGGGCTACGCTGATGATATTGTGTGTATGGCGAGAAAGAAACAGAATTGAATGAAATGATAGAGTGGGGGTAAGGTAAGTATAAAAGATAAGCTCCCTTTTCGGGAAACGAAATTTGACACAGTTAATAGGTACGATTACTTAGAATATATGCTTAGTTTCAATGGGAGTGTAATGGGCATACAGAGATGGAAAGTTACAATGGAAAGATTGAGATTTACGTGGGAAGAAAAGTTTGGAGATTTTATAAATATGAGGTTTGTAATAATGGAATGTGCGTGACGAGTACAATGCTATATAGGGCGCAAGAATGGAATCGGACCATTTCCCAATTGCAGCTGAATGGAGAAAAACGAATTAGGGTGCTGTGGAAATATTTACGGAAGACGAAGGAATTGGGGACAAAAAAAATTTCCTCATATTACTTTGGCTGGATGAGAAAGAAAGTGCAGTATTGAGTTGAGAGGGGATGTTGGGATAGATGGTGATGAAAAGAAGGAATGTGAAAGTACAGGAGTCATGGATCGTGATATAAGTGTGGAGGAAATGAAAATGAAAAAAATGTGTTGTCAATAACACAAACGGGTTTCATTAGGGGAAAGGGTTCGGCGGATAACATAGTGACAATTAATTACATGATGCAGAACGAAATAGGTTTAGAGAGAAAGCTCTATGTGCTATTTTTGGATTAACAATCTACTTTTGATAACATAGACCGAGTAAAAGTATGGGATAGATTGAAAGCAGTAGGGTTATCAAAGGGATTGAGATCTGCGATAAAAATACGTATGTTGGAGCTGTAGTAAGAGCAATGGTTGGAGAAGAGGTAGGAGGATGGTTTAAGTCAAAAACTTGGCTACGTCAAGGATGTCCGCTAAGTGCCAGTTTGTTTAATGTATATTTGTCGTTTAGAAGAGGTAATGAAAAAAGGGCAATCTGGAAGTATTGTAATAAATTTAAAAAAAGTCTGGACACTAGGATATGCTGATGGCATTGTGTGTATGGCGAATAATAGGGAAGTGTTGAATGAGATGATTGAGCAGGTACATAGGTACCTGATAAGGAGAGGGCTTGAAGTGAATGAATAGACTGAAAATAGAGTGTGTGAAGGAGTTAAGGTATATGTTGAAGTACAAGGTGTTATTTCGTCCAACAAATTACACGCAGCTAATACGATCCATTATGTCAAATGTAGTATTCAGCGAATACTTTGATATTTAACATCTTAATATATGCAAATTTGCATACACTATGCGCTCAAAATGAAAATTATAAGAATTGGTTTACAGATGCATATAGTGTACTGATTAAGTATCCGATTCGTAGCCCGATGCAATGATATCTTGCACCTATAGTTGTAAAGAGAGGGTGTTGATTAGTATGATTAGGAATATTATGTTTAAATTTTGTTATTTTGAAAAAGAAAATTAGTGCATTCTGATATGTTGATATGCCAATAAAGGTTATGATTATATAATATAGTGAAAGGGGATGTCATATATGTGGAGGAAAAGAAGAGAGGTGGGTGCATTGGGCAAACGAATTTACAGGAATAGATTGGACTGATGAAGAAAGAAAGCTGGTGTAATGTTGATTTATGCTTAGGTGGGCAGGGGTGGGGGGCGGGGGATAAATGCATGAAGTTAATGAAAAGAATATTGAATGGGGGTGAAGGGGAAAGGAGAAATGAAATAAGAAATAAACAATCAAAAGATGCGGATAAAATTCCTTTTTCCTTCTTGGAAAGAGAAAGTAATAAATTTCTTTTCTGTTAATTTTTGTTTTGAAGTAACATTTGATTATATTTGGAATTGTATGTTTAGAATTGTGATTATTGTTCGCAGAGTATAATTTTTGTTGTTTAGACATATATTCCAATTAGGTACTTACTACTTTTGTACTTTTGCTTATTTCACCTTTATACGTTTGACATTAAAGGCATTAAACTTTTGACGTCACTGTACGTCATATAGAATGAACGATATGTATCTCAGGGAAATTCATCAAGCGGGGACAAAGGTTCAATCAACTGCTTTATTTTATCGTTACAAGTTAATGTATAGTTTGCTATAAAAAATAAAATGATGCATCTTTTATTTTCTTTTCTCTCTTCTTATGGGAGTATATTTAATTCACATGGAAATCATATATCTTTATGATGTACTTATATCGTATTACCAATCAGTTATAGATGAATACATGTTAGATGATTTGCATGCATACCGTGACAATGAATGTTGTTGGGTGTGCACACGTATCGCACGATTCCGAGTCCTTCTTAATTTTGTTTTTATTCAGTGTTACATTTGGCCACATGAATGTTTTTTTCTTTACAAACAATGCACCTACGTCGGCTGTAGGTACTCTATTTATGATGGTTTTCAGGATAGGTGCATGAGGCGTCCGCCTTCTGCTTTAAATCGGTGGGGACTCTTACATTCATATTTATTACTAATCCGTTATTCAATTAAAGCAGTAGTCACAATTCTAAAATCACTCTGAAAATCATTGACCATTGGGTATCAGTTACTGTTGAATTGATGGATTTTCACCACTGGAGCTTCATTAAAACAGGACAGGAAAAGAGTATCGCGCTTAAAAATCCACGGTAGTTTAGTAGGTCGGGTTTGTATTTAATGAATGAATTTGTAAAGTTCATTTCAATTCATAAAACCCACCCGACTATTAAAAGGAACAATAGAAACTTAACAGTTAAAGAAAGAAACTATCTTTTGTTTGTTATTATAAATTAATCGATTACACTGAAATTATATAGGCTCAATCTATCTCAAAATAATAAAACACAACTCTATTTCTATTTATTCTATTCATGAAAACTTTAACACACATGCAATAAAGTTTGACACCTGTTGCATTAGTTTTGTATAAGAATGCATTAGCTTTCTATAAGAATAAAATTTAATTTATAATGAATAAAATTAGTTTTAGAGTTAAGACTGAAAACAGTCAAACAAAAATTATGTTTGACATTTTCAAACTAGTCAGTAAGTTATTACTCACATTTGTGCTGTCGACATTTCGCATTAAAAATACTACATTCAGGCTTATTTTTTATTTACAGAAAAAAAGTTTTTCAACTAAACTTTATTCTTTATAAATGTTGGTTAGAGATCCTGGAGGTCAATTAATTAATAGAAGAAACACTATTAATCGTCAATTCCACATATATGTTTACTTTCTTTTAGTATTTTCGACTACACAGTAGTCTTCATCAAGAAAATTCTAGAAAAATTATATTAACCATCAACATTTAAGTATTTTGGAACAAATTGTACCAAAAAATTATTTTTATTAAGGAAAACAGTTTTATGTATGTCAATTTTTAAATTTTTGAAACAAAATATCGACTGTCTCTAGAATAATAACATTATCTAGGGTTATACTATAATCAATTTTGACATTTTAAAACTCACGTGGCGATTAAATTAATTAAATAAATAATTATGTTATTAATTTATGTAATCAGTTTAATCGCCACGTGTTTTTTAAGATGTCAAAGTTGAGTGTTGTATAATTAGTTTGTATTTTAAATAATATTATTATTGTCGAAACAGTCCATTTTGTTGCAAAAATTTAAAAATTGTCAAATACGGTAATTGTTTTTCTTAATAAAAACAATTTTTTTGGTACATTTAATTCCATAAATGTTGATGATTAATATCATTTTTGTAGAACTTTCCTGATGAAGACTTATAACAGACTCTCGCTCGCGACGTGGATATCGGAGAGTCCTACTGATTGTAACAGATGGCGCAACCTAATATCTTATTACCTAATATCTTATTACAACCTTGGGAGATATGAATCGCGGGTGCCAGATCAGTTTAACCTGAGATCGTGACTTGTTCTCTTTATGCCACCGGTCCACTGAAGACTCTAGTAGCTAGAGTACGTGAATAGTCCAGGTGATCGTGTTCTTGTGGGCATCTGAAAAAGATTCTAACTGCTGATTAATCAGCATTAATGTTTTTACAAAATTGGTGTCATAGACAATAGCAAAAAAAGAAATATGAATGCAAAATTAAATGTCAATAAACAAATATCAAATTACATTAATAACGCATTAAGTACAACAGTACAAAATATAAGCGGTACATGTAGCAGTGCAAGTGTGCGGTGATAATAATAACCAAACAGTAGTAATGCGGAAAGCATGTTCAAATGGTTTACAGTGCAGTAGGGCGGCTTGGGTAAATCTAAATACACGATATGAATAACGGAAAAGGTAGGAATCCTAGGAACCCCTATAAGCTA
>WYDF02264856.1:0-18764 GCA_009867245.2 Adranes taylori
CAACCATACTCTTGTCTTCCAATCTTTTTACTATTAGTTCATTTACTCTTTCTCTACCAGTACTATTAGTTGTTTGCATTCTTCATTCCATTTCCACCACTGTCTACCTATTTTCAGTTTTTTGTATTTCATTCGAATGTTCTTGCCAGGACCTGCTTTTCAGGTTGTAATTTTTCTTTTTTTTTTGCACCGTAGCATTTTTGTTAATCTTCATCCACCAAAATGTCAGTTTCTTTGAACATTGTTCGTCTCGTTAAAATAGTCCGTCCATCCATTTCGATCCATTATTCTTGACAGGGCATGCTGGCGTTTCATGTCCTTACTCTGCTGATTTGGTGCCTTCAAATCCGTCAGGCTGCTTCCAATAAGGATTTTTCTACTAGAAACTGCAATTAGTCTATCCATCCTGCCTTCTTCTGGTTTGTCGTTTAATTTGCCTTACACTAGTAAATTCTCCATGTCTGTTCTTTTAGAGATATGGGCGAAATAAGCTTTGTTGACTCGTTTACCAGAAGTCGTGTCTTAATGCCTAGCTCTTTGAGAACTGAGGTATTGCGATGACCAGTCCAGGAGGTTCAAAAAAATCTCCTGTATATCCACATCCCCAAACTCTCGATCTTTTGTCGTTTTAAGTTTGCGTCTATTTTCCGCAGCACAAGTTGCAATGGAAAAGGATCTAATAGAAATCTGATGAAAAAATGTGATTAGAAGGCTGTATCTATCTTTGCTTCCTATCCTGCCATTTTTAACACACATGATAGGTCGGGTTTGTTAATTTTTATCTTTCCAAGTCCATAGCTACCAAACACTTCCACGCTAGATCTTATTATTCCTTCTATTTTTGTCTTTACTTCATTCGCACTTGAAACACTTGCACTTTAAAATTGAAACATATAGCAAACATTCCACTTTAATCTTATTCTTCATTCTATTTCTGTCTTTACTTCATTGACACTTTGGTGTGCCCATCCCATTGTGTGCTCCATCCCATTTAAAATGACATTTTTTATTTCTCTTCTATTCATCCTTTCAATATTTTCCTTCAGATTCTTTATTTCTAATGTCATCTAAAATTTTTCCTTACTTAACTCACTTATCTAATTCTTGCTTTAATTACCTCATACTTTACTTTAATTGCATTATAAACTCTTTTGTCTGCCGCCCTATACATATTGTTCACGTTGTCTCCATTTCTCCATCTTTTGTTTTCTCTGTCCTCTGAATGAATGTGTCCTTCAGAAGCAAAACCTTTCTAGTGTTCCGCATGCGATTTCAGAACTAAAGACAAGAGTTATTTAACTATGCACAAGCGGATCCATTCTGAAGATTGAAATATAGCCGATTCACATTACAGTTTTTCATTGGTATCTTTGTTAAAGATTTGGAGTCTACGACTTGTGAAAATTCATCTGTATGTAGGAAGACGAAGAATTATGTACTACTATTTCCTAAACCAAGTGATATGTCAGATGTTCCAATAACTTCTCCTAGACTGGTATATTATCCAATCTTCTTCCTTACTCTGATAAACTTTTTGCAATACCAAATAGAGTATTCAACCATTTGACGGTGGTTATAGTGACAATACATTTTGTAACACAGATCCCCTCTAGGCCACGAAAGTCTCGGGATGTCCAAGTTGTTTGGAATCTGGTTTCATTATAAACTCTTTTGTTTGCCACCCTGTGCATATTGTCCACGTTTGCTCCATTTCTCCATCTTTTATCATCTCTGTCCGCTGAATGAATGCATCATTCTTTTCAGTGCTCGGTATGTGATTTCAGAACTAAAGACCAGAGTTATTTAACGATACATAAGCGGATCCATTCTGGGGATTAACTATTTGCATGTTCCAAATGCGATTATAAAACTGCACGTAAAATCTTTTGTATCAGAAATACAAGTGATATGCCAGGTATTTTGCAATACCAAAAGGAATTGCAACCATTCGACGCTTGTTATAATGACAATAGATGTTGCAACACAGACCCCCCTCCCCTCTACGAGACCGAAGTCTCGGACTGTCCAAGTCGTTTGGATTCTGGCTATAGCTTCCTCGCAGTGTGATCCCTCGGTGACCTTGTTACAGGTTTCTTATATTATTTGAGATTTTTTGGAAGTTCTCGCAGCCATCAGATTTTCGAGAGCTGAACGTTTATAAGTGTGGAACCTTAACATTTGTCTATAACGAAGCTTTTGAAATATCAAAAAAGTATATTAAACTTACCTGGAATCTTTTCCTAATAATGTCTGCGTCGTGACGCCTACAGCTAACGATAATGGATCCTTGGGATAGGCTTTAAATGGTCGCGGAATTTTGGCCTTAGGCATACATGGTGGCTCCTGGGCTAATTGATATTGACTTACATATAGAGCTGGACTTGTTCGTGAATTATCGGATGGTCGAAGACGGCAATCCGTTGAACTGTCACTTTCACACTGTAAAAATTATACATATATATTTATGACCTATGTCATTGACATTAAAAGGTGACTTACATGTGATTCGGGACTAGCCGATGAAAAATACAGGGTTGATGGACGTGGTGATAAAGTCGATGATGTTGGTGTGAATTCGTGTGATTCTGGTGATGTTGATCGTTTGCGTACGCAAAGATCAAGAGCATTGTCGTATGATGAATTTTCATAGGAGTGCTGATGTGAGTTTTCTATTACTGTATATAGTGATTTGTAATCCATTTCTGAAACATTTCAAAGCAAAATTGGGCTAAGTTAAGGGTAAAACAAAAAGTCTAGAAGAGTAGCGATTACTGCATCCGTAGGAGCAAAACATATTTATTTCCAAAAAACATGGAAATAAAAATAAGCTCACATGAGAATTTGCAGTACGAAGGTCTGTTATAGGTAGCTTCCCAAATTGAAAGCTCCTCGATGTTAATTTCTTTTGTTACACTATTTTCCAACTTTTGAATATTGTTAGAATCTAACAGACAGTAATGGAGGTTAGGAGTTCTCATTGTATAAAATGCAGAGATGAAGGGAAATGGTACGGAAGAAAATGAGGAGGATATAAAGGAAAAGCAAGTACTAAAGGAAATAAAGAGAATAGGCAAAGGAAGTGCAGCAGGACCCGATGGAGTTCTAAGTGAAGTTCAGGGATATCAGACTAAGAAAGAAATTAAAGCATTAGTAAGAGAATTTAATGAGATTAAACATCGGAAGGAGAGTGTGTCAGGGGAATGGAAGGAACGGGAACTACTTGTATGGGGTTACAATAATGAATGGAATATATAGGTTATTTGGAAATATAATGAATAAGAGGATTGTGGTATATTTGAGTGAGAACAGCATATTGTCAAGAGTGGAAAAGAAATTTCGGGATATGGTCAGAATGAGAACCACAAGAATGGAAGGTCGTGTGAAAATTATTATGTTATATGGAGCGGAAGTATGGGGTGTAAAAGAAAGAGCAAAGATGGAAAGGTTGATGTGTGGAGTATTAAGAAGAATGCTTGGAGTGGAAAAGTCAACACCGAGTGAGATAGTTGTGCAAGGATGTGAGAAGTATAAATGTTGGAATAAAGAAGTTAGAAAGGTCTGAGAGAAAGGTTAAGGTGGATGAAAATGTGATATTGGTGAAAATGGTTTATTTGAATAGTCTGGAGGATTAATGAAAGGGTAGATGTTTGAATGGATGGACAAAAGAAAGGAAGAAAGTGAATGAAATAATAAATAGTCTATGGAAAGATGGTTCGTGAAAATGTGTAACTTGACAAAGCTGTAAATGAAATTGAGATAAGGATTAATGGTGTTGATGTACAAGAAGGATGGAAAAAATGAAGGAATGAATTGCGCAATTTAGATGTGGGACTGAGGAAAGGGGAATCTGGCATTGGATGGATGAGCGTGAGAGGATATGTAGGATATGGGGAAAAGATGACGAAAGGTGAGAGCATTGGGTGAATGCATGTGCGGTGATTAATTGAACTGATGAAGAATGGTGTTTGGTGGGTAATGTAAGAGTGTGTTTAGGAGGCGGCATAAAAGATTTAGGGATAATGGATAAAATTACTGAGGAGAGAAGGAAGAGGGAAAGAAAGAAAGCGAAGAGAGGCGTCCTAAGAGGGGCGGAAAGGAGTTGGGAATGGTGTTGTAAGAGGGTGTGTGAGAGGAGGAGTACACAGTATAGGAATGATGGGGATTGAGTAAGGAATAGGGAGGGGGAATAAGTGGATGAAGGTATGAAGAGTTTAAAAATAAAAAAAATTAAGAGGCCTTCTTTATTTATTGCGTAGCTCCTGGGATCTGGACTAGTTTTGATAAAAAAGTTTTTGACATTGATAAATTATGTACTGGGTATTATGATAGGCAGTATGAGGACTGGTAAGTGTGATTGAGTGAAACCTAATGAACCATTTCTTCTCTTTAGGGTTATACCTCGCGTGGTAGGTATTTCAGTTTGCCGACGTGTTGCCAAAATCACATCTGGCATTGTCGAGATTTAGAAAAAGACTTTCTCGATTTTGCCGACGTTTTTCCAAAATCACATCTCGCATTGTTACGGATTAGAAAGTTTTTTTCTGCTTGGAAAATCTTTAACAATGTCTCACCTGTTTCTAAGCCTTGACGTTTCTCCAAAATCGCATCTGGCATTGTCGAGGCTTAAAAAGAGACTCTCTAAGCACCAGGCTCTCTCATATTGAAAAAAAAAAGAATGGAACGAGTTATTA
The DNA here is from genome assembly GCA_009867245.2 of Adranes taylori. Classification (NCBI taxonomy): domain Eukaryota; kingdom Metazoa; phylum Arthropoda; class Insecta; order Coleoptera; family Staphylinidae; genus Adranes; species Adranes taylori. The sequence continues at coordinate 4,692 of WYDF02264856.1, forward strand.
ATTTAAATAACTTACTTAATTGAATCCTAGAACTAAACCTAATGACTAACACTGATTGAAAAAATAAATTAATTACATAAATAATATAAAATTAACATGAAATTATTTAATAAAACTAGATGAATTCATGAATTAACTATTAACCTGTAATAACACTTACTAATAAATGGCAATTATTATCGAACATATTTATTAAACAGATTGACGGAAAAAGATTGTTACGAATTTATAAACTAACAAAAATGTTAATAAAAAACGTTTATTGCATAAGACGAGTTCATAAAAAGTCTATAAATATTACTTTACAACAATTTAAATGTTGCACTGATGTTGTTTTTTTATTCTAAAAACTATTTTCATTGTTATTTAAAATATTAATAAACTGTGGGCTCGTTAACAGTGGCGGCGCGAGTAAAATATAGTAATATTATGATATAATAGGCAGCTAGTTCCTAGCTGTATTTTTTTTTTGGTGAGCATTCCAGGGGTTTACGCAGATTATATCAGCTTTTAAATCAAGGGAGGGGGGGGGCAGCAATTTGTCATTACGTGCTTAATCTTATACTAGTCAGAATGTTTTTGTGGGGAAAAAAGAGGGGACCGGGTAGTCCCCTCCCCTTATTCCTCCATGTGTACGCCCATGGAGCATTCTATTCGAAAATGGGTCCAAAGAGCCCGAATTCAGGTTTTTTGACGGCAAGACTCTTCTGAAAACTTCAGATTAAAAAGTAGGACAATTTTGGTGCGCGGACCGTCTATATTTTTTTCTATGGTATGGAATTTGTCGAAAACTAATACTGTGCTATTTTATGTTTGGAAAATGTGTCCATCTGTTATACTTTCCACGTCAATTACAATATTATTGTAAAGTGTGTAAAGCCTTTAATATTTATTGATCAGTGGAAAAAAGATGTACATTTACGAATAAACGATAGCATAAAATGTCTTTAATATCGTATCCAAATTTCACTGTGTTATCTCCACTCGTTAAGAATATTGAATATCAATGTCTAAAAATGCTCCGTAAAGGGAATAATAAAATTAATTGAACTGAAAATTGTAAAATATCTCAAACAATTTCAGACCTCATAAAACTAAAAGTCATACAATTTTCGTTCGCCACTTTTCGGAAACATACTAAAATAAGCTTTCCAATTATGTGCCGTGCGTCCATTCCACGATTTTCCATATAATTGAAAAACAATTGTCCATCAAAGCTATGGAAAGAGCGCATTTTTTTTTATGACTTTACTCCCCCTCCCCCACCCCCCTGTGTACACCCATGGAGTTTAGAATTTTCTGTGTGTTATGACATTTGTCGAAAACAAATACTGTACCATTGTATTGTTTGCAAAATGTGCCTAGCTGTTACACTTTCCACGTCAATTACAATATTATTTTAAAGTGCGCGAAGCCTTTAATATTTATTGATCAGCTCTTTAGAAAATAGATATACAAAAGTGTATTTACGTATAAACGATAGCAAAAAGTCACTTTTATATCTTATCCAAATTTTATCGTGCTATCTCCACTCGTTCAAGAGTATTGAATATCAATGTCTAATAATGTCCCGTGAAGATAATAATAAAATTAATTGAACTGAAAATTACACAAACCTTTCAAAACTCAAAAACTAAAAGTCTTTCCGTAAAAGTCGTACATTTTCGTTCGCCACTTTTCGCAAACGTCCTAAAATCAGCTTTCCAATAATGTGCTGTGACCTTATTCCGCCCTTTTACCTCTCCGTGTACGCCCATGGAGTTTAGAATTTTCTGTGTGGTATGGCATTTATCGAAAACTAATACTATACTATTTTATGTTTGCAAATGTGCCCACCTGTTATACTTTCCATGTTAATTACAATATTATTGTAAAGTGCATTAAGCTATTAATCTTTATTAATCTGGTTTTTGGAAAATAGATGTACACAAGTATATTTACGTATAAACGATAGCAAAAAGTGTCCCTTATAACGTATCCAAATTTTACGGTTTAATCTCCACTCGTTCAAGAGTATTGAATGTTAATGTCTAAAAATGCCCCGTAAAGATAATAATAAAATTAATTGAACTGAAACTTGCAGAAAATCCGAAAAAAACTTCAAAACTCAAACTGAAAGTCGGACAATTTTTGTTCACCACTTTCCGGAAACGCTCTAAAATAAGCTTTTCAACTATATGCCGTACGTCTATTGTACAACTTTTCATATAGTCGAAAAATAATTGTCAATCAAACCATGGAAAGAGCGCATTGTTCCTGATGACCTTGTTCCGCCCATATACCTCCCTGTGTACGGCCATGAAGTTTAGAATTTTCTGTGTGGTAAGGCATTTGTCGACAACTAATACTGTACCGTTTTATGTTTGCAAAATGTGCTCATCTGTTATACTTTCCACGTCAATTACAATATTATTGTAAAGTGCACTAAACCATTAATATTTATTAATCTGCTTTTTGGAAAATAAATGTACAAAAGTGTATTTACGTATAAACGGTAGCAAAAAGTGTCTTTTATAACGTATCCAAATTTTACGGTTTAATCTCCACTCGTTCAAGAGTATTGAATAACAATGTCTAAAAATGACCCGTAAAGATAATAATAAAATTAATTGAACTGAAAATTGCAAAAAAACAACAAAATTCAAAACTCAAAAACTAAAAGTCGTACATTTTGGTTCGCAACTTTTCGGAAACGTCCTAAAATCAGCTTTCCAATAATGTGCTGTGTGTCTATTCCACGACTTTCCATATAGTCAAGTAGTAATTGTAAGTCTAATCCATGGAAAGAGCGCATTTTTTTTGATGCCCTTATTCCGCTCTTATACCTCCCTGTGTACGCCCGTGGAGTTTATAATTTTCTGTGTGGTATGGCATTTTTCTACTCTGCACATTCCCCCTAACCCCCTTTCCTATATGTTATTGCCCTTCCTAGCACCGAAAATTCTCTTTAATCACTTCTCGTTCACATCCTTTCCTTTCCTTACCCTCTTTCCTCGTTTCTCCTTCCCATCCCTACTATTTCCTTCTCCCTAGCATGTCTACATAGTAACCTAAGTTCCAGCACCTCACATCCTACTACATTTTTAAGCACATTCACCACCTTTTTCATTATACTCAATCCACCCCCATCCTGCCGAAAACATCTTTTCCAATTATCTCTTATCACCCTGTCCTCTTCCGTCCACTCCATATTTATACAATCTCTCATCCAATGCATCCAATGTTCTTCACCCAAACAACAAGCTCTATCCAGTATCCAGTTGTTCATTCATCCAGTATCTATTACCCCGTTCTTCACTGCCACACCTAAACCTCGCAATCATTCTTTTTTCTTTCATACTCATTCCCGGTCCTAAATACTCTGCCATCCCTCTTCAACTCTTATCAATTCATATTTACAATTAAACCTACTTCTTCGTATCCTATCATCCATTTCTGGTTCTCCACATTCAACATTCGCTCGACAACCTCATTCACCACTCCATCTATCATCCTTTCTCCCCATCTACTCATCGAGCACCCAATTCCTTCTCTTCTCTAGCCATTTATTCCCACATCCTCCAGCTTCACTTTCTCTCAATCCCTCTAGATATACTTCCTTCACTAGTCTCTGATATTCATCCATCCATACTTTTCTCTCAAATTTTACCATCTTTTTTACACCTACGGTCCAGCATTTATATTTTCCAGTCTCCTACAGCACCATTTCGTAAGGCGTTGTTCCGTCCACACCGAGAATGTTTATATACCAGACGCTTGAACTCTTCTGCCCCATACATCAGCACACTCCTCACACACACATTCATAATCATCAATCTCATCTTTACCGACTCGCAAAATTTCAATGTCCACGCCTTCTTCGTTCTTTCTATCACTCCCCTTGCTCTCTTCGGTATCATTCTAATATGTCCTTTTTTAGTATGTCAGGCTCATTTATGTCAGTGTCATCTGTATCGGTGTGTGTTTGTCCTAGTTTCTTGTTTTTAAACAGTTCTCACAATATTTCTTCCACACTTTGGTTACTTGTTCCATTTCTGTTATGGTTGTTCCATTTTCGTCTTCTATGTTCCATACTGTTTATAGTGTTGTCTGACCTCTTGTGACATTGGCCTTCATATATTCTTCAATTTGTTGATAGATGTCCGCTATATACTTGTTCTTGTCTTTTCTCCATAGCTTTTGGACTTCTCCACTCACATGTATTAATAGTTGTCTTCACAAAAACTCCCACAAAAACTCCGCTGGATTCCGGAGTTTTTGTGTTTTCCTTTCTCTCCTTTGTTTCACGATCTCAAGCGTTTCTTTTATGATTCATAGTTGCCTTTTAACTGATGTACTATGTTTTTGTCGAAAAGTTGTTAATTTTTGATTTTTATTCTTCTGTGGAAATGTACTGCACGTTTTTGTTATTCTTAGTAGTAACCGCATCGTGGCCATAAGTAATTGATGATTCGAATCGCAGTCTAATCATTGACCTCCATCTTCAATTCATAATTATGTAATCATGATCCATGATACAGGTATGTACAGATAGGGGCAATTAAGGAAAGAGGATCTTCAATGGATTTCTGTCTCTTATGCCCAAAAAGTCTATAAATTATAAATGGAATGAATTTTTTTGAGTAATTTGGTACTTTGGAGTATACTCCTTTGAACATAGATTTATAGAAATAGAATGGTCCTCGTGTTCGTAAACCATACTTTGTATAGCATAGAGGAGTTCAAGAAGCAATCCCATTGGCTATTAAATTTCACGCCAGATTTAACTTACAGAACCTGCTACAGAACAATTGAACATTTAACGGGGTTTTTTCATCATTTTTGGAAATTTTTGCTATTAAATGTTTAGAAATTTACACATTTGCTTTTACATATCAAAAAGGAGGACACCTAGAAGGACACATTTTGAGGGAGGACAGAACTTCCAAAAGGAGGACTGTCTTCCCTAAATGAGAAGGGTCAGTCCCAAAAGTTCTTGAAATTCAAGCGAGCCAACATCGGGCTCTATTGAAAGTATTGCAATGGGACTAATTTCATTGGATACAAATTAAAATGAAGTACTTATATCCAAAATTAAAGCCCCTTATAACATTGAATTTTTAGGTAAAGTAAATGAATTTTTAGGCTGACTTCCGCTTAATAAAGCAATCTTTTTTTCTATTAAAATATTTTTTTGTTCAGTTTTCATTTTAATCGTATGATTACAATAATAGCTTACACGTATTACAATAGTAACTGTATAAATTGTAATAACAGATTTATCACTAAGAAAAATAAAATAGTTAATCGGCAGTATATCAACACTTACGCTTTAGAAAATTATTTTTGATAGCAGTCTAGTACTCACATTCAGAACAATGAAATGGTTTTGTGTAAGCGTTTATAAGTAATTAAACTATTGTTGGCAGAAGTGTTATACTCGCATGCGGAACATTGAAACCGTTTGTCATCAGCATGTTGTACTAATTATCTCATCGTAATAGTCTTGTAGTCACATTCAGTGGAATTAAACAGTTTGTTCCCGGTATGTCGAAGTTCATGGTTTATCAAATTAACCTTTTGTGTAGTCTTATAGTTACATATAGAACTGTGAAACTATTTATCACCAGTATGAACGCAATTGTGCGTCGTTAATTTACCTCTATAGGCACTCTTGTACTCACAGAGGAAACAATGCTTATCTCCAGTATATTGACGTTTATGGCTTACTAAGCTACTTTGAACTCGCATTCTGAACAATTATATGGTTTACTACTGCTATGTAAGCATTTATGTTTTATCAAATTAGCGAGTCGTGGAGTTTTATATTCGCACGAGGTGCAACTGTTTATTTTCTTTATGTTGACATTTATTAAGGTGCCCAACCGTCCTCCTTTTGGAAGTTCCGTTCTCCCCCAAAAAGTGTCCTTCTAGTTGTCCTCCTTTTCGATATGTAAAAGCTAATTTGCAAATCTCTAAACATTTAATGGCAAAATGTTCAAAAATGATGCAAAAACCCTGGTATATGTTCAATTGTTTATTAGGTTCTGTATGTTGAAACTGGCGCGAGAATTAATAAGCAGTTGGATTAATTCTTGAATGGTCCATTGTTTTTAGGTTATTTTTTATCTTACCACTTTCAATCACCTTTTTTTTTGTATTAAAATTTTTTTGTTCATTTTTCATTTTAATATTATGATTACAATAATAGCTTTCACGTACTACAATAGTAACTATATAAATTGTAATAACAGATTTATCACTAAGAAAAATAAAATTGTTAATCAGCAGTATGTAAACACTTATGCCTTAGAAAATTATTTTTGATAGCAGTGTAGTGCTCGCATTAAGAACAATGAAATGGTTTTGTGTAAGCGTTTATAAGTAATTAAACTATTGTTGGCAGAAGTGTTATACTCGCATGCGGAACATTGAAACCGTTTGTCATCAGCATGCTGTACTAATTACCTCATCGTAATAGTCTTGTAGTCACATTCAGCAGAATTAAACAGTTTGTTCCAGGTATGTAGGAGTTTATGGTTTATCAAATTAACCTTTTGGGTAGTCTATAGTCACATAGAGAACTGTGAAACTGTTTATCACCAGTATGAACGCAATTGTGCGTCGTTAAATTACCTCTTGTATTCGCAGAGCAAACAATGAAATGGCTTATCTCCAGTATATTGACGTGTATAGCTTACTAAGCTACTTTTAACTCGCATTCTGAACAATCATATGGTTTACCACTGCTATGTAAGCATTAATGTTTTATCAAATTAGCGAGTCGTGAAGTTTCATACTCGCACAAGGAAGAGTGCAACTGTTTATTTTCTGCATGTTGACATGTATTAAGGTGTCCAACCGTCCTCCTTTTGGAAGTTCCGTTCTCCCTCAAAAAGTGTCCTTTTTCGATATGTAAAAGCTAATTTGCAAATCTCTATACAGTTAATGGCAAAAATTGTCAAAAATAATGTAAAAGCCCCGTTATATGTTCAGTTGTTTCGTAGGTTTTGTATGTTGAATCTGGCGCGAGAATTAAAAAACCAGTGGGATTGATTCCTGAATGGTCCATTGTTTTTAGGTTATTTTTTATCTTACCACTTTCAATCACCCAACAATCGTATTGTTGAGCTTCGTCAAATATAAACGAAACTAAATGTACAATAGATAGGTGTTTGCCTGTACAGATATGAGTCCTATATCATCAGTATATAATATTAAATGAAACAAATGTAATCGATTAATAGTTTACAAAATATTGATAGAAGATATTCTATAATTATGAATAAAAACTTACGAATTTTGTGGAATTGCTTATGATGGAAGTATCTACTGTTGATATTTAAATGTTGTAGCTTATGTATCAAATTTAATTCTAGGCATTGCTTTTTATTCATTACATTGGCGTACCTGGATCCTACAAATTGGATTTATTTCTATAGTACTGTTCAAAGCTATTCAATTCGAACTGGGTTTAATATCTAACGGTTTGTTGGCGACTATAGTCCGTAATCTGCTGGAACTTGTCCCAGCGAAAATTTTGCAACTGAAAATTCCAATTAAAACTGGATGTCCTATATGAGCTAGGTTTATATTCCTCCCATTCATAGTTCTATAAATGGAAGGTATGCAAGTGGGGAGTCTTATGGAGAGTTTTAATGTGGGGAGTTTCTATTTGCATTTTTGATAGAAGCCTTTTTTTTTTGGAATTCAAAAGTTTTTCTAACTTCCGTATCGAAAGATCCTTTTCGTGACGAAGAGATTCAAGGTGCTCAAAAGCGAAGTCATTTAACCAAAGTGTACTATTTTATATAATTTGGTTTCTGTTAATGTTGGGAAAATAAAATTTGGGTAACTAAAGATCACCATTCTGACAATTTGTGTAATTAAATGGACTGAATCAATTTTAAACACCTTTTAGTAGCACTATTTTTAAACTGATATGCAGCATGAGCCTCCCAGCTTCAATAGTTTCCTATAAATAATTTTGATGGCTGTCAGGATTAAATATTACAAACATTTTTAATGGCTTAACAAAATGGGTCATGCAAACACCACGTGGATATGGTGTCGAAGAAGGCAAGGGAACTAATGGAGAGAATGAGAATGGTAAGGGAGAGAAGATTTGGGGAGTCAGTGAGAATGAGGTTGAAGATAATGGAGATGTGCGTGAATAGTATTATGATGTATGGAGGCAGAAGTATGGTCGGTTGTGGAAAGCGAGAGGATGGGGAGAGTGCAGATTGGATGTATGAAAAGCATGCTATAGTTGCATAGGAATACCAGGAATAAGATAGTGTTAGAGGAGATATGAAATCAGAAATGTTGGATAAGTGGAGTGAATAGAATGGTGAAAAGTGAAGGGAAGATTTGGAAAGATGATGGGAGAAGGTTAGTTAAGGAAGTTAATATGGAAGGAATGCAAGTGGGAGGAAGGGGTAGATTTGGGAATGAATGGATTAAGTGCAAAATAAAAATTAATAGAATGATTGGATGGTCATCGGAAAGATGGTTTGGGAAAATGATGGGTGGAGGTGAAGTAGTGAATGAGATTATGGAAATGATAAAAGATGTGGAAAAGCAAGAGAGAGAGAGAGGAAAGAATAAGAGCAAGTAGACATTACGATAAGTATAAGTGGTAAAGAAGGTACGCAAATTATCTGAAACCAGATTTATGCATGGGAAAGAAAAGAATGATTACTAGGAGAGAATGTGTAGGATATGTGGAAAGAAAGAAGAAAAATGGACGCACTGGATGACGAATGTGAGGGATTAGAATGGAGTGAGAAAGAAAAGGAGTTGGGGGAAAATTGTTTGTTTAGTTTGGGTGAAGAAGGAAAGGGTTTGGATATTATGAGAAGGATAATGAAAGAAATAATTAAGAAGAGGTAAAGGAAATTGGTGAGTGAAAGAAAAAAAAAGGGTGGGGGGGGCGTGAGAGAATGGTGGTAGTGGTCTTCCCTTTTTCCTTGAAGAAGATTAAGAATTTATTTATTTGTTTATGTTATGTATAATTATTTCTTTTTGTACCTGTAATTTTTATTTGGAATGGCATAAATATTTGGATACACAAAATATGTACTGCTTTAATATTGTCAAATTGTAAGCTTACAGCCAAACATTAAGTTAGAAAGCACGCTTTCCCTGCAGAGTGACAGCTGTGCACTTCTATCCTAATCGTACTTTCGATTTAGAGATTTTGATTGGCAAGCATGTTTTGGACTTTCCTGAGCTCAGAAATAATCCAAAAAACGAATATTTGGACTCTTTCTGAGCCAGAACCAGAAAATCGGAGCGGGTTCAAAACAGGCCGATCTTGCATGGATAATGTTTCCTATCTCAAACAACACAACACAATGGAAGCACTTGATTACTTTCGAAAACCATCTACTTACATTAACGGTCAGATGAGTTTATACGAAGGGCAGCAATACGAGCAGGCAGCAAATATCGAGCGCAGTATTATAAGCCCAGGGGCCCTGGCCAGTCCACTAGGTGAGTGCTGGCTTGCGCCGTACAGTCTTCGCTGTTATATGCCGCTTCAATCTTCATGCAAAACACAAGAACAGCGAGGAATAGGGAAAGGGCAACTAGAGGTACAAACTTGCGGATTGCGCGTGCATATTGAAATAGTAGCAACCTCCGTAGTAGAAGTGCTCACCGGGCGAATCCCAACTCACTTACATTTGGAAGAAAGAGGACGGGTATATGATGCCATTAAATCTGGAACCTCTGGGGTAGAGGCAAAGTGGGAAGCCAGAGCCAATACCATAACCAAGTGACAAAATCGATGGGATTTCTGTAATGAAAAAAACTGGAGTAGGATGCTTAGAACAAATATTGAGACATGAGTAAATAGAAAGCATGGTGAACTTAGCTATAGGTTAACCCAGATATTGACAGGACATGGCCGGTTCCAAGTATATCTTAAAAGAATAGGCAAAATGCGCACACTGTGGAGCAGCCAGAGACGACACAGCCCACACTATTCTGGATTGCCCTGCTTGGAGCATAGAAAGAAAATAACTGGAACATATTCTAGATCAGAAAATCAAAGTGGACGTAATTGCGGAAAAGATGTTGAGTCGCAATAGAACATTTCGCGGTCAAAGTACTCAAAGCTAAAGAGCAAGCAGATAAAAAGACAATAAATAGACACACAGCTACAGGGAACTAAATAAAATCCAACAATAGAAGCTAAGATCACGACTCCAGGACAAGCATTGAGATGGCTAGAAGGTATGAGCATAAGCGTGAGCATTTTTCTTTCAGCCAAACCTCTCCAAGAAAAAAAGTAGTGAAACCTGTTGTGATGTAATATTCAGAGATTCGGACTATGACACAAAGTGATGAGGAAATGTGAAAGGAAGATACATTGCAAAGTCTATGGATTAGTGAACGAGGCTGGGATTTGGCTATTTAGAAATAATATGGAGATCAGAGAGCTGTATAACAAACCAGATATAGTAGTGGAAATAAAGAGTAGACAGCGATGGTTGGAGCCCCTAGAATGGATGAGGGAGAACGGGAAATAAAGTCTTCAATGGGAAACCAGGAGAACGGCGTATGAGGGGAAAACCAAGGACCAGATGGCTGGGTAACGTGGAGGAAGATTTGAGAAGAATGTGAATTGAGGACCAAAGTAGTGAACAAATAAGAGTGGGCGGAGATTGTCCAGGAGGTCAAGGCCCTACAAGGGCTTTAGCGCCAATGAATATGTAAGTAAGATTACCCATAATGGAACCTATGAACCTGATTTTAGAAAGAAAGCAGTATATGGAAAACCACACAAACGTTACATCCTATTATTAGCAACAAAATAAAAACAACCGTATACAAAATTATTCTAGAGAGCAGAATGACGTATGGTTCAGATGTTTGGATGCTAAGTAAAGAACGCCAACAACTTTTAGCAGCGGAAATGAATTTTTGGAGGTGCTTGAACATGTCACTAAATGGACTATAGCACCATAGATGTCATTGAATCTAAGCAACGTACGTGAAATGGACACCTAAAGCGGATGGAAGACTGAAGGTGGCCAAGAAGAATTCACAACTGGTTTTCGTATGGGAGAAGAAAAAGGGATCGTCCTAGAGTCAGCTGGAAGTCCAGGATTAGAAGAACTGGGCTGGGAGGATACCGAGGAAGATGGATTCCAGAAAACGGCACTAGCCGTAAAAATACCGCTAATACATTTATATGAATAAATAATTGCCTACACGTAATGATTACTATTTTAGTGTCGACAAACAGTAATATTATTAAGGATGATCAATATTAAATGCAAAGGCGTGCGGAAGTACTTTTTCATTATGAACAACTAAGAAAACTCAATGTTGACTTGATTGAATGTTAAACTACCAGATTAGTTACAACGTAATATAATCATCACAAAACATATCAGCATTTGCTTTATGTAGTATGCATAAAATCTTTTATGAACGATTCTTTTTAATTTAGATTCTTAACTTGTTATAGGCGCTTCCTACTATTTTTGTAGCTATTATTTAAAGCCAATTCTTTATAAATATAATACATATAGTAATATAGCAGAAATATATAATATTAATATATAAAATATGATAGATATATGAATTAAATTATATAAAGTTCGTACCTTTCTAATGTAGATTTGACTGTATTACTAAAGATTGTCCTCACTAAAAAATGTCACTAAAAACGATATCACTAAAAATTGTCTACTTAATTCTTATTAAAATAAATTCTATAAACTAATTACATACAGTTTTAAGCAAAATTGATACACACAGTAACAAATTTTATCAAAAAATAAACATAATATTATAAATTGTCCGAATTTCTTATCGTCATATTTATGTAGACCACGAAGGCAGAGAAAAATTAAAATTGTGACGAATTATTAGATAATCGAATTTATCACGAAACCCTCCCCCATGATGATGATAATGAACACGCAATAAAGACTTTTATTTACTTATATAATATTTTTATATAATATGGGATCCGCGAACTATTTCGCAAACTTTCTCTGACACTACTAAATTTTTGCGAAAAGTTACAGATCTATTTAGTGGTCAGTATTATTTTTTTTCTTTCCTTCGGCCTAAAACTAACCCTTTCAGTTGCTGGCACACATAGTCGTAGGTGGTCATAGCTATGGACCAATCAGAAGGCAATGCTTAAGGGTACTTTTCTCGTACTATCTCGTCTCCCCCACCACCACCATCTCCACGGCTGGCAAAGCATAGCATCTTCTAATCCAAGTTAAGTGTGTAGTAGTGTAGGGTGATTTTTGCATATTTAGCTAAAATGTCTTAAATGATTAGATTAGGGTTACCGGTTTTCATCTATGGAAACGAACCATACATCATAAATACTTTTTTAATATTAATAGTTTATTTTTTGTGTTCCTGTTATCATCTATAACATAGGCCCTCAATTTTTTCGGTTATATAATGTTTTTCAAGTTTGGATGATGGATTCCTATGTATGTTTGTGCGCTGAATCTAAAAATGACCTAAGTTTCTTTCCATCACGTCAGAATTTTTTGCAAATTGCAATTTGTCGAAATGTGTTATATATCGACAAAAAATCACAAATAACAGATGTACTGACAGCTTTAAATACATAGGAAATGCTGCCATCTGTCGGTTTATGATGAAAACGAATCGTTGACATCATATACCGCCAGATGGCAGCACTTTCGTCATTAAACGTGTTGTACATCTCAATGTTGACGCAACCATTGGTACGTATCCTCCGCAAACATACAGTGCTCTAAATGGCGTCAAATTTGCAGATTCCTTTTGTTACATTTGTGGTGAGTTAATGGTGTCAAGACAAGAAAGACAGATAACATCTTTCGTGCGGCGAGTGTATCTCGCGTATTTCGGTGTAAAAGTAGGAGTTGGCCACCACGATATGTTCGCTATACGTGTGTTGAAGGACTGAGATGGTGGCCAAAGGGTGAACAACATTGTTTCAGATTTGGAGTTCCGATTGTCTGGCGAGAGCCACAAAATCATAGTGATGATTGTTACTTTTGTTCAACCGGCGTTCACGGTTTCAATGTAAAGAATAAAGAGAACATCGTCTATCTAAATCTGCCATCGGCTTTACGTCCTGTCCCTCATGGTCCAGATGTACCAGTGCCTATGTAACTAGAACATTTACCTGAAGTAGATGGTGGAGAAATTGAATCAAGTGAAGAAATCGATCGTAACGAAGTGAAGTACGAACCTGGCAATTCTGCTCCACAACTATTTTTTTCCCGAGAGGAAAGTCGTCTGTCGACTACCCGCGACACGGGCTGCGGTTTTTCTTGTATTCTCGCAGTCCTCATCGTGTTTAGTGCATCCGTCCAGAATGGCGCCGCGTAGAGAGCCGTAAACTCAACCACACTGTATGATAGTTTCCTATTGCTGGTACCTGAGCCACCCATTCTTGACATTAAAAGCTAGAAAGCTGAGAGATTATTGCGCTAGCCTTCTCAGCGACATACTTCACATGTGGTGAGAATCGAAGCGACTTGGCTATCACGATACCCAATTATTTGATTTCGTTCGTGAAGCGCACTTGGTGTCCCAATACCTGTTTCTGATACCCTTCTTCTGCCCCTCAGCCATATTGCCTCACTTTTTTGAGGTGCAAGGCTAAACCCATGGGAACTCATCCAGGCCTCAATTTGGGCAGTTCCTCTAATGAGGTCTTCCCGCAGATTTACGATGTTCTTATGCTTCGCTATAACGGCTGCATCATCGGCAAAGACAAAAAGCTGCAGACTGCGTGGAAAATGAAATATTAACATACTGTCATACATGCCGTTCCACAGTGTGGGGCCTAGTACCAAGCCCTGTGGGACGCCACACACCAGGGTCTTTCTCTTCCAAACGCCCTTCAAGGTGCTGTAGATAATTGTTCTATCGCTTGATAGAGCGATGGCTCCACAACCATTTACAAAAAGTGAACTGAACGATTTGATTTGCGACTTACATCTGACCAAAGAGGCTTCAGAATTGCTTAGTTACCGGCTTGAAGATAAGAATTTACTCGCATTTGGCGTTTAGTCTTCATGGTTCAGGTACAGAAAAAAAGATTTTATTCCATACTTT
>WYDF02264867.1:0-18764 GCA_009867245.2 Adranes taylori
TTTTGGTCACCTGTCTACAACAATTTTATACATTAGATATTACGGGGCCAATACAACGATATTCAAAAAAGTAAAGCTATTTTTATTTTACAGGATTGAAAAACATTTGATTGAATCAATTTTTGACTGTTTACTTTTCATATTTATGGCGTTCAATCCAAGTTTATGTCTAAGTCACTGATGCACTTCACTACACCACACTCTCTCTTATCACAACCTTTTCTCAAACAAATGCCGTAGCACATTAATTATCATACGAGCATCTTAACTGTAGGATCTAGCTGGATAGGTACACCTTCGTCTCCATGTTCTTCTTTTTCTTTATCTTTAGAATGCGTATTGTAGTCTGCCGCCACGGAAGCAATGATGTCCGCGTCGGATGGTTCCCTACATACAGCAACATCATCATCAAAAGACACGAACTCATCAAACTGAAGCATCATTGCAGAAGTTTCATTCCAATCTGTAGCCGACGACGGCTGCATCATCTTCTGGTTCTAATTGGGTGACTTTAAAAGCATACTTTTGCAAACAGTTTTTCATTGTTGTGGGGGATCACGTCGCTCCAGGCTTTTGATGCCATCCATATGGCATCGAGAAGATTCTGGACTACCTCTTTTTTTATAATTCATTTAAAATTCTTTATAATCCCCAGGTCAAAAAAGCTGTAGCTTTAAAGTCGTATTAGCTGGTAGGAACTTTGACATTCTGCAGAGGTGGTAAGTAATTGTCGGTCGTACAGCTGTCGATAAACATAAGAATTTCTCTCTTTCTTCATATATTTGTCGACACGTTTGAATCATTCATTGAACACACTAGTAGCTGCACAAACTTTCTTGTTGGCAAACTGATTATGTTTTTAAAGCATCGTGGCTGTTTTTGATTTTCCGATTACAAGAGGCTTGAATTTTTCTGTTCCATTGGAATTGGCACAAAGCAACATTGTGATTCGATCTTTACTCGTTTCTCCTCCATTAGATGTGTCGCTTTTAAAAGTTAAAGATTTAGCTTGAAAAAGAGTCCGGTCTCATCAGCATAAAAATGTTTTCCTTCAAGCACGATTCAGTCATTTTGTTTTAGATCAGTTTGCCACCCGTCGCAAACACTGTCATCTACTCATACAACTTTTATAAATATTTCACTTATAAATATTTATTAACAATTATAAATATTTTTAAAAATAATTTGTTTTCTTAATATTCTGCAGCCATCCGTTGATAGCACAAACTTTTATTGCCCAGAATGTTATGGTTGTTTTACGTTTAAAAGAATTAGGAGATAGGAACATTCTTATCAAGGCACTACTTTAAACATTTTAGGACACATTCATCAATGTTCTCGTACTCAATATTCTTATACCTCTTGACCTAGCGTTGAGTGTTATGGAGATTTCAAGGAGATTAAAAAAATCGAGAACTTCGAGATATCGAGGTTTGAGTTTTGAAGATTCGACTGTATAAGGACATATCATATTGAAACAACACAGAGAACTCTAAAAGTTTCGGAAGTGAGATACTATGTAATTACCAAATGCAAAACCGCTAATAACTTATACTGTTAGTTTATAAGCAAAGTCAAAAAGGTTTTCTAAATGTATATAAGGTCTAACACACATCTGTTCCAAGTATACGAACGAAAACTGTCCTTTTGCTATGGAAAATGGAATTTGTTTGGTGTGGTTATACGTGTTTTCTAACTTAGTAATATCGGCTTTACTTTGAAGTTACATTTCGTATACTAATTGGTAGCTTCAATTTATTACTGTCCTGTGCTTTTCCAAAAATACCGCAAACAAATATAATCTATTAATCGATTAAAATTGAAACAAAACCTTATAACATTTTTAGGATATTTTGTGTTAATTAAAATTGATATAAATACTTCTATGTGAAAAGTAAAATGAAATATCTCGGCCATCGGCAATCTTAAAATATTTCGAACAAAAATAGTTAGCTTTTTCCAAACTCTTATATTTATCTTTATGTTGATTTCAATCTGACACTTTTACTTAAAGTAATTATCACGAAATTACAATTTGTATATGACAAACACAGTTTAGCAGGAACTATACCCGACAAAACCTTTTTATTTTACCGAAAGTCGCCGCCGACTACCCCATACTGCTCAGACTCTGGTTAAATAGGATTCACTCATAATCCATGGAGTCATTGCCTCACGACCGGTACCCACTAAAACCTCTCGTGGGGGACAGGGGGGGGGGGGGGAGCCCATCCCGTGACACGCCGTTTGTAGACGCTAAATAAATCAAAATGACAAATGTTATTGCCCTATCTGTTTCACCGAGAGTCCTTACCGCTTTCACTTTGTTAGAGAAAGTGTTTTCCTGCTACACATCAGTCTCAGAGTTTTAAGAGAGTGGTGCAGGTACGTATCACACCTCTGACAGTTTTTTATTTGCACCACCTCTCGCTTTCGAGCTTCCTTCTGTCTAAGAATATTGTCTAAGATGTCCCAAATTTATTCGTTTTGAGCAATCTGATTGCCGATGCCGTCCGGAAAAAAGTCACTACCTAGATTACACACTTTCTTTGTTGCCACTCACAGCAATTCGATACTCTTCGGCCAATGCGATGGAGATATTGTCTACGATGTCTACGTAGATGTCTACATAGTGTAGATGTCTACGAAATATGAACAAAATCATTAGGAAAAAATAAGGGAACCAAAAGAAGCCTCTAAAGAAGCATAGAAGTCCTCGAAGATAAACATGACAGTTTCAACTTGCATAAACGAGTAAAGGAAGTATTACATCTCTTTGAGCTCTTTGAAGACGATCGAAATACACTTGATCACGTTGCGGAGGAACTTCAGGGTCCTGAAATCCTCAAAGCAGAACTTGGAAAAGCTCTTAGTTAAACAAGAACTGGCAGAGCAGTAGGCCCAGACGAAAGGAACGAGGAGCTACTCAAACTGATTGACATCGACAATAAGGACACCTTCTTGAAAATTTTTAACCGAATATACAACACCGGAAACATCACCCCAGACTGGTTGAAATCTATCTTCATCCACCTGCCGAAGAAATCGAACGCGAAGAGGTGTAGTGACTACAGACTCATTAGTCTCCTGAGCCATGCATTATGCAGCCCGAGTATGCAGTATTATCAACTCAAAATATTGTTGATAATACTGCATACTCGGCTATGAGAGAAAATTGAGGAAAACATTGATGAAACTCAGTTTGCGGTCAGAAACGGTCTCGGAACGAGGGAGGCCTTGTTCTCCATTCAAGTTCTGGTTCAAAAATACCTTGATCAACAACAAAATGTTTTCGCGTGCTTAATTGACTACGTAAAAGAATTCGATAAAGTAAAAAATGAAATCCTCGTAAGCCGTCTGAAACGCATTGGCCTCAACAGCAAGGGTATTAATATATTTAAGAAGCTGTACTGGAACCAACCAGCTCAAATCAAAGTAGGAGACCATGTCACTGAGGAGATCAGAATTAAGAAAAGCGTGAGACAAGAGTGCATTTGATACCCAACCCTCTTCAACCTACACCCAGAAGCTACCTTCGAAAATGCTCTATAAGACAGTGACAAAGAAATAAAAATCAATGGCTAACGACAGAATAATATCCGGTACGCAGATGACACCGTGGTTCTAGCAGAAGACCTTCAGTTTTTTCTAAACAGAATCAACACATAGAGTAAGTAGTTTGAATATGCACACAGTAAAAACAAAGATGTTGGTAATTAGTAAACAACGGATAGATAAAGTTGTATCACGCTCGACGAGAAGGAGATTGAGAGAGCACCGCGCTGGCGCATCGTAAAATGTTACGTGCTATCGGTGTTATTATATGGAGTCGATGGCTGGACACTTAAAATCTCCTCTATGGACCGACTACAAACATTCGAGATATGGATGTACAGAAGAATCCTTAAGATACCTTGAACTAATCACGTCAACAATGTCGGAGTGCTCCGACGGGCCGGAAAAACGCAAGAAGTTCTCACAATCATCAGGATTGATATCCATGATGTAGCAACGTTGATCCGATGCGCATAAAAAAGAACTGACTATTCCATAATGGTCGCCGACCTTCTTTAGGAGATGGCACCAGAAGAAGAAGTATTAATTGAAAAAGTAACTCACTTCTTTCTATATCATAATCATCCCTAACTGTTTTTCTTTCCCCTGTAATCTATTCAATCAACTTTTACTAAGATTAGAAGCCACGTTTTGGGTTTGTGTAATGGCCTGTTCTGGCCCCAGATCGAGAAGACTTACCTGTATCTCCACGGTGAGACCTGTCATTTACCTTTGTTAAGTGTCACCTGTCTATCCCAATAGGGTGTGACAACCGCTCACTAACTTTAATTGTACATAAATAAATAATAAACAATTAAAAATAAAAAAAAAGTATTCTAATCAAATTACAAGCATAAATCTTAGTCATAGTCCATTCCATTCAAAAGCTAATATTTTCATTAGATAATGTATGCATCACGTAACATGAAACATAACGGCGAAAGTAGGCTGGCTTCAAAAGAATTATAAAAGAAGAAGAATTAGTCAACAGTCAAATAATGGTTAAGATGAATGAAACGCGCCACTCGGTATGTTAAATTAATGTATCCGACGAAATAACAATTTAAAGAAATATTAATATAAAAAGTGTTATAATTTTGTAATATAACAAACATTCTAATCAATTCTAACCAATTTTTGAAACGCATGTCAGGTATGTCAGGAAAATCCAAGCAGTTGATTCCTAATAATTATATATCATATTTATACAAGTATAAGATAAATGCTTAAAATTATATACGTGTACATGGAAAGTAAGCTAAAACTTTTAACAATGCAACCTGTATATTTAATATCAATATATACAAACCGCACGTAAACAATATAAAAACTACACAAGATTTATGCATGTACTTGAAAATATTTTTAGCGATATATAATTCACGCGAATTTTTAATGTTTTCGTTTATTTACTGCACATGTACTGAAATAAATATATACTCTACATGAAATCCTTTGGAGTGGTGCATTTATTTAATTTAAATCGTATTTATAGGAAATTGTTTACGTTTCATACCGATTTTGCATTGCAGTCATTCTGCGTGATTCAGATCTCAATAGCCAAAAAAACATTCTTCTACTAATTTTCTTTGCGCCCATCAGCAAAGGCTACACTTGAAACTTTTTCAAAATTAGGAAGATTTTGTTGATGATACACACCAATACCATTCGAAACAATATATATTGACAAAGAACGAAATTGCAACTACCTAATAAATACGTGTACCTAAGTGTACTGAAGAAACAGTACAAGTTTTAAAAACATTAGTTTGTAAAATTATGGAAGGTAAATAAATTTTGACTTTGGTTAGTGAAGACACAAATATTACAATTATTTCTTACAGAGCGTGATACCTCTTTGGTAACTACCTCTTTGGTAAATTCTGATCAAATTTGGTATACATGGACTACACCCAACATGGGTGCTCACATCACAAAACACAAAACAAAGTCAATATGTAATCCTATTTATCATAATAATCCTATTAATCCTATTTGATCCGTTAGGATTACTAGGCCCAATAATTATAAAGGCTAAGGATCTCATTCAGCGCATACAGAAAGAACGATTTACATGGGACGAGACTGTGCCTCTATTCAATCACACAGAATGGAAAAATTTTGCAAAGATTTGGGAATTATAAATTCTATTACATTTCCATAACATATAGTTCCAGCTAATTACAGAAAAGTTAAATTCAAGGTTTCTCCGACAATTTACAGACAACCTAAGGAGCTGTTATTTATAACTATGTGGAGCACTTCTACTAGCTGAATTAATGCACAAAATACAACAAACATGGAGAATTCATTAATAGTCCTATTATTGCTAGGCAGATTCTTCAATAGTTGATACCGGATTATCATAATACAATTAATTAAAGATTGCAATGAGAAATTTCCTAATAAATCATCAATTCAATGAGTAATCCGCTAATATAAAATATTAATTTAATAATCTAAATTTAATTCAGTTCTTCAAACAAATGTAATATACCAATCAATAAATCAATTTTAGTAATAACTAATTACCAAATAATAAATAATATTAATACAAATTCATATTATAAAGATTTAATACTTTAAACTAAAATCGAAATCTCGATAATAAGACGTGAAAAAAATATAATTGTCAAGCAAGAAAAGCCGACCCGCATAGAAAAACATAGATACTTACACATACGCAAACTCCACATGTGTTTATTCTGAAAAGATAAACACTTTCGCTGAAAAGCTAGGGGCATCTTTTATCTTGAAAATGTATAGGATATTTTCGCATTCCAATATTCGTAACGACATTTTTAAAATTTTTATTATTTTAAGTTTTACGACTTAACGTATTTTCTTTGTGGAGGCGATTTATTATTTGTTCTTTACTAGAAAAAGCATTATCTGACTTTTCTATTCCTTATATTCAATAAACCTTTACACTTTGCACCTATGGTGCTTTCAAAACGTATTTTAGTTCAACGTATTTTATCAGAAGCCGTTTTTAATTCACTTCTTCTAACATTTTTGTGTAGTAGGGTTGCTACTAACACCGCTTACACGTTCCATCACTTATGGTTTCATCAATAAAATAGAGCAAGTTTACTCCTTAAATTTCTTAACGGATCAAGAAATTTTGATTGGTCAAAGTCCTAGGCTACCTAAAGTTTTCTAGCACAAGTTTCTTTCAAGCCACGACTTTTCCGCCGAACGCCATCGGCTTCAGCAACATGCAAGAAGTAGCTTCTTTCCAGAAAATTCCCATAAAATCAGCCGCTCAATCTAGTGTACCTCAGACGCATTTTGGGTCTTACACTAGCTGTTGTCGAGTGAGCATATTCGCACGCTGCGCTAACTTAAGCCACCACCAAATGATGAAACTTATTCCAATAGGGCGAGCAATTAAATCGCATTCCGCAATCTGATTTGTTCTAAGTAAGCGCCATCAACAAATTGTGTACATTATTTTATTTCAAATTAAATTAAAAGTCAACTACAGTCAGGAACAAAAATTCTACAGCCATAAAGTCAGTTATATAGCTATAGTACCTCATTATTTTCTGCTTAATCGTTCGTTCTCTTATCTTTCACTTCTTACTTCATATTAATCTTGTACAAGCCCTTCTTGACAAATCTTCGTCAACGAGAAAGCTATGAGAGTTTCAACGAAAGAGGCCAAACAATCGTCTAAGGCACCGAGAGAACAGAGATGGCAAAGACACAATTCCTGTGGCAAGAGAAGAGCATCATCGACGCTTGTGCGGTTATTACTTCGACGTCAGCGAATTCTAACCCAACCCTGTATAATCTCATTCGTGAGCATATTTTATGTTACAAAGAAACAAAATAAAATATAAAAAGCAGTATAGTAGTTAAAAGTAAAAATTACGATCCTGCTTTGATAAGAACAATTCAGTAATATAGTGCTGTCTTGGCTATCAGCTTCAGCATCAGGATGGAAAATTTTTGAAGACACAGGAATTGACACAGATATGACATTGCAACATGAGATAATCCAGCATGAGATATCCACAAGAAATAATCCAACTGATTGCCTATCAAGAGGAACAATAATCCAAACTTAATTAATTCAAAATTGTGGTTTCTGCTTTCGCGAGCCGAATTGGCTCAGAAAAGATCAGCCCAAATAGCTACATCATAATACTACAATAATAGTGCAAACAATCTCACAATGAACGAAGGCAATACAACAAGGACATATAAATGGTGCACAACATGTGAAGTAGATTTCTTAATCCAATTCAAATTAGACGCTTTGTTGTTGCACTGATTCTGTAGATATACCTTTAATTAGAACTTTATAAATCACGTACTACATGGATAAAGTCTATACCAATCTAACTTTTATAAATTTTTGCAAGCTCCCGAAATATCCCTTTTAACCAGCCAAAAATGCCGGCCTAAGACCGCCACCCCTGACTACAGCTAAGACTAATACGACTGTAAACTTGTCAAGGAATGCGGCTACATTCTGTCTAGTAAGCCGCGTTCGAAACAACACGTCTTTAACGAGTATAATAAACTTTACTGCAATTTATATTCATTGAAATGGAGAATTTCCTGAACCTTGGAAAGAGGCCACTCTCATTCTAATACCCAAGCCTCCGGAAGCTCTCGACAACTAACTGCTATCGTCCTTATGTTTACTAAACACAATGTCAAACGTACTCAAGAGGCTCCTCCTAGGCCAGTTCGAGAGCTGGATTCTAAACCACGGAGGGTTAGCCGGGAACAAATTTGGCTTGCAAAAGAATAAGTACACCGTAAACGCAATTGAAAAGGTAGTAAGAATTGCAAAGGATGTCTCTACGGGGCCTACGCACACGGAGACTTTGTGCAATGGTCACGATAGACCATAAGAACGCGTTCAATTCGGCTAGCTGGGAAAAAAACTCTAGAAGCAGCGGTCCAATGGAAACTACCCCCATACTTACTTAGGGTCCTAAACGATTATCTTCAGCATCGAACAGTAAAATACTTAAAAATAGGTGATCGTAAAACACGCAAGCTGACCTCTGGAGTTCCCAGAACTCCGTGCTAGGATCCTTTTTATGGAACTTAGTCTATGACGATTTGCTAAGACAAAAACTACTGGTAGGTAACTTCCAGATTATTGGTTTCGCCCAAGATATAGCATTAATTGGGGTAGCTAAGGAGATGTCCCGCCTGGGATTAGTTTTATATACGTTCATAAAAATAGTGGCAAAGTGATTAAAGAACCATAACCTGAAAGTGGTCCCAGAAAAATATTACCCAATATTGCAGAGGCAATATTGTTTAGTGGGAAGCGAAAAATACAACAGCCGCAGATAAGTCTTGCCGGGCAGGAAATCAAACCATCTGTACACATTAACTATCTCTGAGTTACTTTGGACAAGAACATGTCATTCAACATCTGCACGGAGTAGCAGCAAATGCTATGCGCCAAGCAATGGGCTTGAGGAAACTAATGCCACTTGTCCAGAGCCCAAATACTCAAATACTCAACGCAATGTTCTGGAGTCTTCCATGCTATGTGCACAATTACATTCAATGCCCCCACACCATTGGGGGCATTGAATGTCTAGAGATCAGCACATCTTCTGACTAAGGTAAACACAATTTGCCTGCTAGGAGTTACCAGTGCCTACAGAAAGACTTTTGTGTGCCATTGTATGTATACCTCCCATTAAAGTATTGGCCATAGAGATAACAGAGATGCACAAATTTCGCAAAGTAAATAACAATAAGGAATGCCTAGAAGCCGCTAAATGTGCTGAGATAAATAATGTGCAGAGTGGCAAAACTCTAATAAGAGACAATGGACATACAAACTTATCT
Organism: Adranes taylori; assembly: GCA_009867245.2. Classification (NCBI taxonomy): domain Eukaryota; kingdom Metazoa; phylum Arthropoda; class Insecta; order Coleoptera; family Staphylinidae; genus Adranes; species Adranes taylori. The sequence continues at coordinate 9,385 of WYDF02264867.1, forward strand.
CTGATATTAAACTTTGGACTGAAAGGATACAAGGAGGCCTCAACCACTACCTCATGGAAATCCTATCTGGGCACGGCAATTTAAGATAGTGACTTCGCCTACATGTACCCAGTGTAGTAATTAACAAGATGACAGCGTGGAATACTCAATGTTCCACTACGAACCATCGTGTGCACAAAGGAAAAAAGGCACATACATATTCGGCGATGACTTACAGGCGCTGAACTTCGCCGAGAGACTGATACGGCCAACGCAATCGTGGGAAGCTGGCTTGCAGCTCTATTCGCCTATATTGAAAGGAAACACTGAGGAAATCTATTGGCACCAAGATCTATGCCTGAAGTAATGCTGATTCGGTCCCAGTAGTGCCAAGAGGGTCAGCGAAATGGGCTAAATGCCTCACGAGTTTAATGAGTCAGAGACCCGTTCGCCTCTCATTGCCTTGCTGAAGATGGCAAAGGATGGGAAGAGCAATGTGAACTTCCATTCTCATAGGCTCATCACGCAAGCGTGAGGAATCTGTGGTTGCACATTTACCTTTAAGATCCTCTCTCCCAAAAAGAAAAACAAATTATTTATTAGAATCTAATTTATAACCTAAGGTAATCTGCCTGTATCTAAATTATATGCAATTCAACCTTTTGCAAAACCAACAAGTTTATTTTTTTGCCCATGGCAATATTCATTAATATTTTTGGGTACATACTCAACATAAAAATATGATTTATGTAATTGAAGTACTTACGATTCGGTATCTGTAGTTGTATGATGTCCATTATTAGTCGGCTGTGAACGCGTTCGACGTAACCGCCAGACAAGCGTACGTCTGGCGGCTACAAAACGTGCAAAGCCTTTACGCGCCACTGTTTTTATAAACTTTCATGACCTTTACTAGCAAGATACTTTTAAAACTCATACTATTCAAAGTATATTTTACTAATAACTTTACACCATTTAATTAAGAGGTATTTAGTCAAAATTAAATTATATTACACAATTATTTTTCTGTAACTATAATAACTTTTAATTAAATAATAATCTTGCCACGTATCGCAAAAATAAAGGGTTGCATTAAATTAAAATTCTAATATGATTGAAAATAATGTAGTAGTTTTTTAATTCGAAAACAGGTGTTCAACAGGATGTAGCCGCATTCCATTTTAAGAGAACCGAGTTCACAATCGCACTATGTTGCAGTTCGGTCTAGGGGCTCAGGTTAGGCCCGCATTTTTGGCTAGTCTATAAAGATACATTTCTAGAGCTTGCATAGATGATTCAAAAATAGGTTGGCATGAGTTTACTAGTAATTTTAATAGTTTAATAAAAATAACTACAATTTAAAACATATACTTACATAGAGTCAGTGGAGCATGACAGTGCAGTGCGACACACGCATGTAAGACTTTCTACTCATTTTGTGCAAGGGCTGATCGAAAGAATTAAATTTAGAATTAAATTGTTTTAAATAGCTATAATTAATTTTAACGGATCACTAACAAAAGCCAATTAGGTCAAACATGTTCAATCTTTATTTTTGATATTAATTATGTTTTAATAATTTAAAATCTTTGCTTTAATTTAACCCCAATAAATTTAATAAATTTCAGAAGGTACTCCTTGTTACTCCTGAGTAAAAACCCTTTAAAAATTGGGCGTGGCAATTTGGTAAAGTAATTCAAATCAATTTAATTTTTCATTTAAGCCTTCCGTTCAGTCTTTGCACAAAATACCTAAGGAAATAAGCAGAAAATGATTGTTCATGGTGAGTCACACTACACTGCCATGTTCCACTGCCTCTATGTGAGTATATAATTTGAATTAGAACTTTTTTAATTAGAACAATTAGAATCGCGTATTACTAAACTCTATGGTAACCTATCTTTGAATCTTTGAATTCGGCTATATCATGTTGTCCTCATTTTCCACATTTTTCACTCTGCACATTTTAAACGCCAGACCGCCCTGCCATATGTGGTCGTAGATTTTTTTTATATCCAATAGTGCCGCGTATGTTGTTAGTTCTTTGACTCTAGCTTTATGTACAAGCGCTTCCAATTCTTCAGACTGCTGGATCGCAGCTAATTTTTCACGAAACTCAAATTGCTGACTTGGTATGACTTTGTTCCTTTTTGCAAACTCTTAGATTCTATTTTTGACAATTACTTATGTAACTTTTGCGTAGCTTTTCAACAAACTAATGAGTCTTCTATTTTCCCAGTCCGCTGGGTTGTTGTCTTCTTCTTTCGGAATCGTTATGATGCATGCATTTTTCATAAGTTTGGATAGTAGCCGCAGGTTATTATTTTATTTATAATCTGTGTTAGCGTATCCATTGCCCCTGTAGGGAGTAACTACACCGCTCTATTTTGAATTGCGTTCTCTCCTGGCGCCTTGCGTGGGTTTAGCTTCTGTAGAATGCTAGTAACTTCCGCTTTTTCCACTGGTTGGTATTCTAGGAACACATTCGGTTTTACACCACCATTGCTTTATTCACCACTGCCAAGCCAAAGTCATTATTAGAGAATTGTTTTTCAAAGTGACTAGCGCACACTTCTTCTTTCTTCTTTAGGTTTTTTTTATCGGAGCATTTTCTTTAGGAGATTTTATTATCCTTTTCAGCAGCCACCATAGTTTTTCTTCATAATCTTGTTCACATGCGCCTATAATAAATAGTTTTATTCCATATTTCTTGTCTCATTTCCTGGAGGTTTGTTTCAACCTGATGTTGGAGTCTTATTATTTTAGCTTTTGTCCTGAGGATACCTTGTGTATCCGTACTGTTTCATAGCTGCCTTTTGTTTGTTATTAATGCCCTTTCTTCGTAGTCTAGCGACCACGTATTTTCATTCTGGGTTGCTATAGTGCTGCAATGATTTTTTTCGTAAACTAAGTGAAATGGACTACTTCGCTTTCAATTTCTTCTATTGTTTGTATGTTTGGTTTGAATTTCTCCATTTTGTAGACATTGCGCATTCGGTTGATTCTTTTGACTGTCGCACTAGATTTTAAATAAAGTTTTTCAGCTCGGCTATTACTGGGAGATGGTCCCTGGTTAAATATAGTGTATATTGGTCGATATTTTTGTTTACTATATGGAGTATTTAAATGTCTATTACGTCTCCTCTTTTACTTGGAATAGGCGGAATGGAAGTGGGTTCATTGTGCCCGACGATCTGAAAGTTTTCCCTGTTTTTCCCATAGCTCAATATATTTTTCCCCACTGGATTGTTTATCCTGCTGTTCCATGACATATGTTTGGAATTTAGGTCTCCGCATGCTATTGTTTTATTAGCTTTATTTATTTCATCCATGTCCTCCTTTGTGAGTAACATTTTTGGTCTCAGGTATAGAGCTGCTATCGTCAGCTTTTCTCCTCCTATGATGGTTTGTATTGCAACAGCCTCAATGTTCGACGAATTCATCTCAACCTTATTATAGGTATATTTATTTCTTATGATTATGTTAACTCCAGCTCTTGGGCTTAATGACATATCTTCTCTTATTATGGATTATCTTGGGATGGCTATTCTATGGCCTGTTATTAACCTTGTGTCAGAAACAAGCATAACTGTTAGTTCATTCTCCCACATTAATGTTTTCAATTCATCCAGCCGGTTTTTCAGACCGTAAGCGTTCCATGTTGCAATTTTAATCGATGATTTAACTTCCATTCGGTAGTTTTTATTACCTCTGGTAAGATGTTTATTAATGTTTGTTTAATTTTCGTATCCAGGTTACCTGCACCACTTCGTTTAGCTGGAAGTTAAATCATCAATTAAAATTGCAACATGGTACGCTTACGGTCTGAAGAACCGGTTGGATAAATTGAAAACATTCATGTGGGAGAATGGATTAACAGCTATGCTTGTGTAAGAAACAATGTGAAAACAGGGTATAGAATAGTCCATAATCAGGGAAGATAGGTCACTAATCATAGGAAATAAATAATAATAAGAAATAAACATAATCATAAGAAATAACAAACCACCATAGGAGGAGAAAAGCTGACGATAGCAGCTCTATATCTGAGATCAAAAATGATACCCACAAAGGAGGACCTGGATGAGACAAATAAAGATGGTAAAACAGTAGCAGGCGAAGACCTAAATTCCAAACATTAGTTATGGAACAGCAGGATAAACAATCCAGTGGGGAAAAATTAATTTAGATTTGGGAAAAGCAGAGAAAACTTCGTTGGGCTCAGTGAATCCGCTTCCATTCCGCCTACTCCAGGTAAAATAGGAGACGTAATAGACATTTAAATACTCCATATAGTAAACAAACAAACATCGACCAACGTGCACTATGATTTAACCTGGGCCCATCATTCAGTAACAGCCGAGCTGAAATTTTTTAATTTAGAATCTAAAGTGACAGTCAAAAGAATAAACTGGATGCGGTATGCCTACGAAATAGAGAAATTCAAACCAGTAGCAGAAAACATACAAACAAGAGAAGAAATTTAAAGAGAAGTAGCCCACCTCACTCAGTTTACAAAAGAAAAAAATCAATGCAGCACAATGACAGCCCAGCATGAAAATACGAGGTCGCTAAATTACGAAGAAAAGGCATTAATAAGAAAGAAAACGCAGTTATGAAACAGTACGCAGGACAAAAGCTAAAATAATGAGACTCCAACATCAGGTTAAAACAATTCCCCAGGGAAAGAGACAAGCTATATGAAACAAAACTATTATAGGTGCATACGAACAAGATAATGAAGAAAAACTATGGCAGCTGCTGAAAAGAATAAAGAAATCTCTTAAAGAAAACGCTCCAATAAAAATACCCTAAAGGGGAATTTGTGTATAAAGACAAAGAAAAAGCAGAAGTATGCGCTAGTTAGTCACTTTGAAAAACAATTCTCCAATAATGACATTGACTTGGCAGTAGTGAATAAAGCAGTATGGAATGTAAGAACCAAGTTAGTGTGTTCCTAGAATACCAACCAGTGGACAAATCGGAAGTTACTGGCATTCTACAAAAGCTAAACCCATGTAAGGCGTCAGGAGAGAACGAAATTCCAAATAGAGCATTGCAGTTACTCCCTACAGAGGCAAAAGATACGCTAACACAGATTATAAATAAAATAATAACCTGCGGCTACTATCTAAACTCATGGAAAAACGCATTCATAGTAACGATCCCGAAAAAAAGACAAGAACTCAGCGAACTGGGAAAATAAAAGAGCCATTAGTATGTTAAGAAGCTACGCAAAAGGTACAGAAGTAATTGTAAAAAATAGAATACAAGAGTTTGCAGAAAAGAAGAAAGTCATACCAAGTCAACAATTTTGTTTTCGTGAAAAATTAGCTGCGGTCCAACAGTCTGCTAAATTTGATGGGCTTGTACAAAAAGCTAGAGCCAAAAAAGTAACAACGTACACGGCTCTGTTGGATCGAAAACGAAAAATCAAGCAAATTCCAGATCACCGAAGATCTACCGCAGTGCTCCCCACTTTCAGCAGTACTGTTCAAGATTTGAGCGATACTGTTCTCCGTTAATGCAAATGTAGTAGTAGTAGAAAATCTGGAAAGTCAAAATAAACACCAGCAAAAAAGAGGTAATTAAATTTGGAAAATTCAAAAGAACATAAACACCCATTCCATTCAATAACAAGAACATTAAAATAAAGAGGACGGCAACCTATCTGGAATGCACGTTTGATAGGAAATTAAATTGGATAGCCCAATATAAAATGCAGAGAAACAACAGCCAGAAAAACAACGAGTAAATTACATACGGTATTGAAGTTTGCCTCCAAATAATCAGTAAAAGCAAGAGGTAGAATCATGGATTCCATTTTCCGACCACAGATTGTATACAGGTGCGAGCTATCGGGCCGTTATTCAGCTACGACGGCATATAGAGGAGTAATAGCTCGACATAGACTACGACGAAGATCTTTGGATACGCCGTGGTATATCCGCAAAGCAGAATCAAGAGAAGCAATCAAGATTCCTGATATAAACAACTTCACTGAAGAAAGACGAAACCAAATGATATCAGGTCTTAAAGCTCACCCGCAAGAGGAGATTCAAGCAATAGCAGACATGATGTAATAGCTAGAAAACTAAATCAGAAAAGAAAGATCAAAAAAAGTTCGACCCATCAAAACGCCCTTGCAGTTGGAGTGAGATAACTAGTCATCCATGAGCGAAATAAACATCGTCGAAGGTGGAAAAATGGAAGTTAATTAAAAATGAAATCGAACACAGAGGAAAGTTCTAGCGCAAGACAACAGTTTTAGTTCTACAATGTTTATAATGTATATCCATGACCTACAAAAAACGATCAAAGAAAATTTAAAACATTTTAAAGTAATCATGTATGCAGATTATCTACTTAACTACAGTGAAAACGCACAGGGCGTTAAACAGCCTTAAAGAATCTATCCAACTATTATGTGAAATGGTATAAAGTTCAGGAAGAGAGGAAGACTGGTAAAACAGATACTCTCGAATATTGAAATAGCAGCGTTGAAGTTAACAACAAATATAACAAATTAGGAGTGATTCTACAATCAGAATTATCTTTTACAGAACACTTTAAACAACAAAAGTTACGGAGTATAAAAGCAAGATATTCCCTGAAAAACTTATCGATCTTTTGAAACTGCTGAAGACGCTATCAATAAGAAAATTATGCAAATAGTGAGCTGCGATATCTCTGTACCTTATAAACATATTACCCTCACGTAGCTCAATAAAATAGACAAACTTAAAGTCGCTTTTATTAAAAGAGTATTGGGTGAAAGTAAAATATCTTCAAGTACTGCTTGCCTACCTCTGCTCAACTGGCATACATTTGGAGAAAATCTCATTCGAACATACAAGTTTCCTGAATCGCTTGTACAGAGAAAATAGAAACTGGATATTTGTCGAACATTGGCTTTCAATGGAAACTGTTGGAAAAACTCAAATAAAAAAAATAGTAGTTTAATTTACAAGATAACAGTACATGGTCTCTATCACTTCATATGTACAAATGAAAAACTTTTCATGAACTTAACACAATGTGCAAATGTAAATACGGTGATCAACTATGCAATAAGAGATACCACGCGCTGTACCGTATCGAAATACCTGACGAACTGACCAAAGACCAAATTTGACCGAATATTAGATCTAAGCAAAAAGTCACATCAAAGACACTCTTCTATGTACCCATTTTAATCTGCCTGACAAATTTGCAATATTACCTATATTATAACAGGTATAAATGTGAACGGAGCTTAAACGTCAATTGTTTTTGAGGTTAAGTTTTTGTTTTGACATCTTCAGTCGTTTACAAATTGTATCACGGAAAAGTTGAGCATTGAACAACATTTTAAAGTTATTGAAGCCTATTACGAAAATGGACGTTCAAACAATAGTGCATTTCGGGCTCTTCGTGATTTTAATCGACCAAGTGCATGAAGCTCAGCCGATAACATTGGTGCCGTAGGGGAGAATGCAGCCGAAAGCCGAAACTAGAAAATTCAATTAACGCAAGAACTTAAGCCGACGGACCATTTAAAGCGCCGTACATTTGCCGATTGGATACACGAACAAAGACAAGTGAATAACGACTTTTCCACCAAAATCTTCTTCAGCGACGAAGCCCATTTCCATCTGAATGGCTACATCAACAAGCAGAATATGGGCTGATGAAAAGCCAAGGGCAATTATCGAAACACTAATGGATCCACACAAAAAGTCACTGTGTGGTGTACATTTGTCGCTGGAGGTATCATTGGACCATATTTTTTTGAAATGATGATGGGAATTAGATCATAGTGTATGGCGAGCGCTACCGCGCAATGTTAATAAACTTTTTGTTGCCAATATTGGAAGATTCTGATATCGATGATATGTGGTTTCAACAAGATGGCGCCACATGCCACACAGCCCACGCCACAATGGCTTTCCTGCATAAAAAGTTTCCCGGGCGCATTATCTCCCGAAACAGTAAAATCAATTGGACATCGAGATCTTGCGATCTGACACCGCCAGACTTCTTTTTATGGGGTCTATCTGAAGAGAAAGTCTATGCCAACAAGCCAACCACCAATTAGCAACTCAAAGACGAGATTTCACGGTGCATTAATGACATTGAGGAACAATTATGCCGAGATGTTATAAAAAACATTGATAAGTGGATCGATATGTGCCGCCGGAGCCATGGCGAACATTTGGCGGACATTATCTTTCACAATTAATTGTAATGGATGAAATAGCATTTTTCATTAAAGAAATCTCCATTTTTGTACACCACAGATTTTTAATTAACGTTTAACATCAATCCGTCTTATTGTAACACCCGTTATTATAACTTTTATTAAATAAGTTAACTGAAATACATCATATTTTATATACATGCTGTAAAGCTGTTTACGAAATAATTAAATTATTTTATATTAGGATAATAATATAATGAATAAAGCCATAATTTTGTAATAATAAAAATTCAGTAGAACACAACACCTAATTTCAACAAAAAAAAGAAGTTTCAAATTTTATTGGGCAAAGCATACGTACATTGATAAAAATTTTCAAACACGCTAATTTTAATTTTAGTCACTATGTGAGACAATGATTTTATAATTATTGAATTAATTTAATTTGTGTCACATTAATTAATTAAAAATCACTTCATTCTCTTGTCAGTTAATTGTTTATGTTCACTTGAAAAAAATACACTGTGTTTCATTGCTTGCATGTTCATTTAAACAAAGAAATCCTATTAACGATTCTTGTGCGATAAAGAAGAATGGAATATAAACCTCGTGGCAACGAAGCACGTTCATTCATTTTCCGATCTTAGCGCCATCTCTGTCTCAATGTTTTACACGAGCAAAAACGTCGCAGTTCAGCAACAAAACTATACACAGAGAGAAAACAGCAAAACAGATCAATGTTCTCTATGTGGACGTCTATGATGTGTTCTCTTAAAAAGCAAGTACGGAAATGCGATGAAATGTGCTTGAGGCAACGCAACAACAATTTCAGTCTTTCGTTTCGTTATAAAATGAAACGAGTGGCGCGTTTCTGAAATCAGTGAGTGTTGTTTGATTGATCAGTTTATATTATACGTTGTTGCCATGTACAGAAAAATAATATTATTTTACTCAATTCACAATTGGGATCAGTACATCGAATTAATTAATTGAGCTGTTTGAAGAAGGAAAAGTACAAAATACAGTTTTCTGAGGAAATAATAATCTTCCTACTCCTCTTATTTTATATTTACTTTGATTCTATAATGTAGCTGTATTCTATTAATTTAAATTAATGTACAGATATCAACTCGTTTTTTTGTACCCACTAAATAAGTTTCGGAATTAAAATTCCATTTTCAAGCGACTTCCGCGATTTATTTTTATGCCTTTGCTGGTTTAT
>WYDF02264878.1:0-18761 GCA_009867245.2 Adranes taylori
TGATACAACAGATGTTTAATATTTGGTGCATGGGTTGTAAGCAATAACTAAAGTGTTAACCATGAGACGAGGTGTGTGTATGATATTGTGTTTAGATACTAAGAGAAGGATATAGAAATTATACTTCAAGTTATAGTGATACATTCATATTAAGAATAGATAAGGTAATGTTGTCTATCGTTATAAAATTATTCATTTATTTTACTTGATTCCATTATAAATTGTCATGTACAAACATGAAATATTATATTGTAAATATTTGTAATTTAAAACAGATTAGTTTAGTTTAATTTCATTCAACCAAATGCAACATCATCACACTACTTTGAACTTATGCTTCCATTTTTAGTCACGATTACAAATGTCGGCTGTGATAATTAGCTTAGTAACTGTGTTACAGGAAATAGTGTAAGAAATGAGCATCTATACTTAAATATAAGAAATAAAAATCTGTTTTTTGCTTCTATATATATTTCCGTCGTATTTCAATCAATAAGAGGAAGCAAATATAATTTTTTATTCGACTTGGCAATAGTGCTAAACTAGGATATATATCTTTTGACTTTCCTATAGCCTTACACATCTAAACTTACGTGAAGTCCTAAATGGTAAATGCATTTCTATTGTAGACGTTTTCTCCTCCTCATCGCAAGTCTGAAGGTGACGGATGACTAAGGAACATGACTGACGTCTAACGTTTCCGCTAAATGCGCGCGAAGGGTATGTATGTGTTTAAGTAAGGAATTGCACTATCATCAATCAGATACGTAGTCAGAATAAATGTATTTAAATTGTTTACCATGTTAACTAAAACGTATTTTAAATAATGTATATTTATTTATAATTTAACAATGTAAACTTTTTTTTGAATTGATAATTGTTTAGTTATTTTGAAATAAAAACTTAAAGATGTGACAGAAATAAAATTGGTGTTATTGGAATTTATGGAATACGTGCCTGTTGGAAACAAATTCTGTGATTTGTGTAATAGCAGAAAGGGTCAAATACGAAAAGGACATAAGCAAGCGAGTCCTGACAAGAGGACTGAAGGGTAACAGCAAGTGATACATCTTGTACCATCAGTCTCGGATGAAATTACCCTAAGGAACGCTGCTGTCACGAGACGAACATACATACGGATTGGATGCTTAGATTTCGTTCTATCTCCGCCGAAAATGGTCGAATTGTGTAAAGATATCAATCGACATCACACCCAGAAGTTCGATAATCAAAATGCTTAGTGTTAGTAAAAGTTATATATAAGAAGAATTTATTACTTTGTATTGAACATCAAGAATTAATAATTATACCTACTTAATTTTAATAATATAGATTAAAACACAGTTTACAATTATAAATTTTCAATTCAGTAAATGGATTTTATATGCTGGTGGATGAGAAAGATATTTCCTTATGGACATTCTAAGTTATAATATATGTTTGTTAATTGTATATAAGTATTTATATATTTATACAAAATAAATTTATATATGAGATGTTTTCAGTTAAACTCTCATTTCAATTTTAAGGTTCATACCGTCGAAACCCCATTGAAAATATTATTACCGAAACATTAATACAAAATAACATTGGAAACGTAGTTGTACGTATATCGAAACGTCGCTGTTTTCTAAGCATATCTGTATGTGAGCGATATATAATAATGCACAATAGCAATATCGGAGTTCTTATTTGTAATATTCTATGCCTTATCCAATTTTTGGTAAAAGTATGTGCATATCACTCGGTATAAAGACAATACACGATTATGATCGGTGATAAACGAATAGGTGGCCGGTGTTAACAACTGTCGAACTCATATCAATAATACTAAAAACATAACCTGAAAAATGTATGTTTACATTCTTATCAACACGATGATACAGGAAGATCTACGAACGATGAGCCCTCCAAGCAACTTTCAAATACCCGTTCAACCATGCCCATTCAACTTTCAAATTGCGAGCTAAACGCACTAGAATGTGACGTCATCACTGGCCTAGACGACCTGTGAGCTGGTAAAAAGTATCTGTGAATTGGCGCCGAAGCTTTCGCCAATATTTTAATACATTCTATCAAATTAGTAATCGGAATGGTGAATGTTTCTGGCCTTACAAAGCAAAAGTGGCCGAGAATCGACCCCTAAGCGTTTACCAACATTGTAATACAGTCTATTGAACAAGAGATAACAATGTTGCTTTATGTTTCTTGTTTGGATCGATGATGACAGCTTTCATAATTAGCGTTTTTAATTTAATATTGGTACTAAAGTGGAGTAGTTGGACGAGAACACGGGTGTTATGAAAATGAAACACACTAGTTTGCGTTTTGAATAAAAATCTCGTTTAATTAATAAAGTACCAATTATATATAGTAATTATGACTTTGTTTGAGTAAACGCAATCGGTATATTTTCTGTCTAGTAATACATATTTATGGACTTTAAATATCTAGCATTTCCCTAAATGCAATATTTAATATGTAACATGCTTTGCCGTTTTTAAAACATTACATTCTTTCTGGATGATTTATATGTACATATTTTTTCCAGAATGTTCTTTAAGTGGATTCCTTTATTTTGGAGTTGTACGGCATGCTTACATAAAACTGATACATTGGATACTAAATAATATCACAAAGATAAATATATGTACTTGAATAATACATATTATAATAATAATTTCATGTCGAAGAAATATATTGTGTTTTGAGAACTATCTGGGAGAACAGAAAATGCCCCACGCAGTTTCCGTTCTCTAGATATTCCTATCATTATAGGACACCCGAGAGCTCTTCTGGCAAGTTCTGAATCCTCTTATACTATTCCATACAATTGTATACAGGACACTCCTGACCTGCTTTGAACACTCTAATTTGCTTAAGTAATGTGGCCCGTTGTCCAATCTTTATTGAATGCGCAAGGTAAACAGTTCGATTCTTTAGAATCATACTGCCGACGCGACCAAACACCAACTTAACTACGAGCTTTTTTACCGCAGCAAAATTAATGTAGGCCATTGGAGCTGTAATTACTGCGACTGCTGGCACCAGTAATTTTTTATTGTATTTCAATTGTTTTCAATCCAATAACAAAGCCCCTAGAGAGGATCTTCGTAATGTCACTCCTTTTTACTACCTCACCGTGTCGGTATTGGGTAAGTTACAGTCCTGCTGCCTTCCTTGGTAGTGGTATCCATTTTTAAAGTTCGCTCTCCGGTATCGGATCCTGATACCCTATTACTCGTAACAGCTAGGCAAGAACCTGATGCGCGCATCAGGCTTGATAAGCTCACCTCGGGTGTTGAGGCGTCTTGTCTTAATGGACGACAAGATTCAACTACAGCCCCTCTCCGCGATTGCTTTTGTTGAACATTTTACTCTTCAGACAAGTTTAGCTCTCCCCGACTGTAGCCAAGTTAAGCAGCTATGATGTCTAGATAACTAATGACATTAATGTATTAGCGCTAAATTTGTCAGCGTTGCCCAAACTTGATTGATACGATTCTACCAACGGCCATTATGACGAGTCTACCCTGTATTTAAACACTTTGTATAGAAGCATAAGCATGCTTTGAGAGTTTAACTGAAGCACCGTAGTGTTCATTCTCCAGACAATTCCATCTAGTAAAATGTGAACACATTGTTTGGGGATGTCAAGGAGTATGGCAGCCGTTGCTTCCATTGTCAGAACATCCCTGTAAGCATCACTAATGGTACAATATATTGTCTACTAGAGCCATCCAGGAGTAGACGATCCTTGGATTGCATCCTCTAATTGTCTCCTGTTAGTAGCTAATGATTTTTAAATGAACCACTTTTATGGGACCTTCTGATAATAAATATTTATACATTTAATATATTACATGAAATTTATTGAGATTTGACATGTCATGCTTACAGGTTTGAAAAAGCTGCAACCTCCAGACGTTCCTGTTTACTGCGTAAATACTACCAAATATGCAATCGGACCATACTGTGCAAAAAATGACGTAAATTTACTAGTTTTTTTCTACTAATGCAATGGTTTTTGGGAAACATGTTCATATTTTATATCCGAGGGCGAAGTACATTAATTGTCTAAACAAATGTTAAATAATATCTTCTTTATTAACCTTACATCTGTTCAACGTTCTGTCAACATAATTGATCTTGATCTACTTATGATTGCCATTGCTTTTCCTTCAAACACATCCAGCTTGTTTCAGCCGACTAACTAATAATTCATTAAAATATTTAAGACAAGTACTTGTGTTTGTATACTAGTGAACTTTTAATCAAAAAAGTTTGGAATCATTTAAAAATTTAGATGTCGTCAGAACGATTAGAAATTTACTGGAAGAGTTTCTCAAGAAACTTTAATTTGTGCCCAGAGAAATTTTATTCAATACAGTAAACTCCCGATTATTTGCGAAATTGGGTGGCACAATTGCGGCGCATAGCGATAATGCGGTTGAATCGCAAAATGGGTGAAAATATAGGAGTAACAAAAAGAATTATTCTAGCTTAAAATATTGACTGTATTGTATACTAAAACACAATATAAACCGTGAAATTGTTTACAGTACAGTAAAAATATATATATATATTTTTACTATATATGATCTAAATACAATAAACATAACAAAGTTTATACGGTGTAGCCAAGGTATGAACGTACAAAAAATAAAACAAAAACAATACAGTTGTTTCGAGTCATGATCATTTAAAAAAATTAGTGTTACTTTTGTTTCTTGCTTTTCTCTTCTTTATTTGTGATTGAACCATTCTTAGCGTAAGTGTATCGGCCATCTGCGCGTCGTCCTCTTGTTCACTAAAAATTATACCAATCCATCGACGTGTTACCAAGCCGCTTCGTGTGTACGCTTTTGCTTTATTTCTGATTTCGTCCAACAACTGTTGGATCCCCCGGACCCGGAACTCCCCTCCTGGAACTAACTTCACGGACTCCCGGAACTGACTTACAAAAATCTTTTCGAACCATTTTTATAATAGTTGTTGATTCATCCATCCTTTCTTGCCGTTGAAATAATCAACTGCTAAATATACTGTTCTCGTGTTCTTTAATGACCTTGGTTTTTTTATTCTTTCCCATGACGAGAAGAGTAAGATAGTTATTCTCTCCTTGCTACTTTTGTGTGCCGCTGCTTGCTGTTCGCTCTCGAATGCCAATGTGCGAGTGGGAAGATATTTCCAAAAGAACTCCAATTTGTGAGCGTTGTAAGTTTGCTCAACACAAACTCTTGAAAATAGCTTCCACCGCAAAATAGGTCAACACATACCTTCTCTCTGTGAAGTTCCATGAAGTTCAGGTGTATAGGATCCTCTCACAGGTGCATAGGATCCTCTCACTATGCACCTAACCTAGCCACTCCACCAATACCGAGTCAAGTTCATCTTAGGTAGAGCGTGTCCTCGAAGTAGTCCACTATTGGCTGGGCATCTTCAGGTAGCATATTCTACTCACAAAGGATTTCACAAACATCGACTAATTGTGCTGACGGCACGAATGTTGGCAGTAACTTCAGTTTCAATGCAAATTTCGCAACAGTTTCATACCGGCTCCTTAGACCTTCTGATTGAATTTTTCTAAGGGTGCACTACGAAAAATGGAAGAAACATGCACGATGCTTTGAAGCTGGAAATTCTTCGCCAAAAGCACTTATCATGCCAGTTTCGAAATCCGTGAGAATGGTAATTGGTGATACCCCAGGCATAAAATCTTTTAACTTTTGCAGCAAACGAATGCAGGTGTTTTTTATTTTGTCTGGTAATAGCACTAGTGGATTTGAAATATTTTTTTCAACCCAGGTACTTTGAACAGTTGACAACATAGGTGTGGCACTGTTTTAAATGTCCCGTCCGCTTACCAATGTGCACTTTGAGGTAAAAGCGAAAAATTTTTTTTGTACTAAAAATCAGCATTCTGTGCTGAATTCTGTGCAGCATTCTGTGCATCAAAAAAGATTCTGCACTTTTTGCTAATCTGCATTCTAGAGGAAAAACGATGTCTCTTCGATGGAGTGGCAAAGCCGGAGCTGCTTCTTCCTTTTTACGAATATTTCTTAAAGTTCTCCTCATGCTGAAAACTTTCGGCAAACATGCTGTAGTTGGCTGTCTAAGTCCAATAGAATGCAGCAGAGATGACATAGTGTGGTGCGTCTTGGGTATTTATCGCGTTTTCACGTATCTTATTATAAAGGTTTGCTTTTTCTAGTTCTCTGGTATCTGCAGTGTGGTTATGTTCTCCGTTTGTTTTCAGAACAGTATCTCCAAGCGTTGTAACTCGAGCATTGCACTTTATTTTGGAGTAACCTTTAGTAATATTTTGGAGTGTATAAACATTTGTTATAAAACATATAACTGTAATAAATAATGTTTCTTCTGTTACTGTCATAAACAACTATGAAATAAATTGTAAACAATATTATGGCGGCCTTTCATGTATGATTCCTGTAGTAATTCCAACCTCTGATAACTAAATAGAAAAATCAAAGAATTATAACATTACATTACATTAGAAAGTAATCTTGATTAGTATAATTTACCTGTGGAAAATGCAGGAGATACTAAATATATACATTAAAGTTATTTAATGTATATGTAAAAATAAACCCGCTTTCTATCGTTCGTCGGAAAGAAGTGCGATCTGATTTATTATAAAGTACTTATAATAAAAATATTTAGGTAAACATATATTTATGCATAGATACGCAATAACGGTCTAATATAATAAGGTTTATTCTTAATATTGCGTGTCTTTATATAGTTAAGTATTTACTTATAGGGTATAGATACGTCTTTTTGTTCAAAATGTCCCCACGTCATTTCACCAACACTGTACTTAAAAACATTTCCTTCTTTGAAGCGCCATTTTCTAGTTTATTAATCATCTCTAGTTTTTGTATAATCTTTAATACGATTTTCTTTTGTTTCTTAGTCCTTTAGTCATTTTGTTATCAATAACAAAAACACTAAACTGGGCACTGATAAATACTCTAAACGTACAATACGACCGGTCAGGTACACTTTATGCCAACAGAAAAAAATACGAGTAGCACACTGGAATGTGGAACGAGGAAGTGGCAACAGGCGATTAATAAATAGAGAGAGGAGGGGATAGTGCGTGCAGAACTTATTGCTGTTTAATCCAACTTTATTGCTGTATGTATTTTCCTTCTTGTCTGCTCTAATTAAAGGTAGTTTTCTTGAAGTAATTTTTTTTCCGTGGGATGCCTGATAATGCGCTTTGTGGATAATCTGGAATTTGGTGTATTAATCAAGCTTATATGGTGGACGAAATTGTAAACCTTGTTAGGCAGCCTCTTGAATTCACATTGTCCAAAGCAGGCCACTCAAGCGTCCATAGAGATGCGTGACAAAAATTTTACTGCCGAATCCTAGCATTCACATCCAGGTCCGATATGGAGAATTTGCATGATAATTAACATTATAGTATGCTTCAAGTAACAAAATGGCTCATATTATTTGGAAACCGATATAATGTTAAAAGGCTAGTGTTTATTCCACTTCATTAAAATTGAGGTTATGCAACCTATTCCTTGCAATTAATATTATGAATGATATATATCTAAACGCAACCAATAGTGCAAGAAATTATTTACTGTACATCTGAACCGACATCACTGTTCAGTTGTTACATGTTGTTCGTAACTTATACGATGTTCGTATCTTATTAATATAAAATTTTTTATATCATTTATATTTTACATTTGTGTCATTTGCATTTTTCGTTGTTTGGAAGACTCATTTTAGCAAATATTTTAAAATTTAATCTCAACGATATACAATTTGGGATAAAAACTTCTAGACCATTTGAACAATAATAAGATCAACGATATATTTCAAAATTGTTAGAATTATAATTTTCTGTTGACAATAATTGTCAAATTATAAAGAAAAATGCTTCTTACTGACGAAAATTATGCCCCCAATTTTTCAATTAATTTAAATAATGTTTCTATCGGCTATTATAAATTACCTACCTTTTTATCTCTCCAACTTTGCATGTAGCCTGACAAAAGTTTACAATTTTACAGTACAACAGATATAAGTGTTGTTCTACGTCCAAAGTTCTCTACGTGCTGACATCTGTTGATAAACTTTTGATCCAAAATATTTAGAGCTATTTGACCACGTGACGACTCTTGTTTAAGGTTGCCATAATTCACTAGTATAAACAAATCTACACTAACAACCATGATTTATAAGAAATTATTTAAATAGAATCTACACATATATTTTCTAACTAAAATATAATAAAATATACGATGAAAGTAGTTCGTTGTCATAGTCTTTTTATCTTGAGAATATGGCGTTTTCAACAAGAATCCATAATAATTTATTGAATTTCATTAAAAATAAATTGTCTTTGTTTTGCTGATGGCTTCGGAGGTGTCGAAAGTCGTCGTGGGTCACTTTTCAGACGATAAGAGCGGGAATGGAATCCTAGAGAATACATTTGTATGAGATAAATTTATCAATTAAAAAATCTTCAATAACTTAATTCCAATTTGCTTCAATGGGGTTTTCTCTGAAAAGTACCAGACCATTCCAATTCCCAGTTCCCAGGTTAAGGTATAACGTAACGTTCTAGTTAATGGACTCTTGGATGAACTTGAACTACGCTAATAAGGCACGCTTATTCTGTAACTGTAAAGCTTCTTTGCCAGTGATGTCTTCGTTTTTTAATCCGCTTGAACTATATTTTGGCCGAAATGTAACAAAATCTCCATCTGGTTTGAATTTCTTCGTGATTAAGACAATGTAAAAGAGGTCATTGATTCAATATCTTTAGGAAATTCTCTATGGCAGATTACTGGTGCTTTTACTACTGCTCGATTTTAGCCGGAGGCAAATTTTCCGGCTACTGACTTCCGGGATTTACATATATTTCCATTATTAGGTTCGTCCTTCTGGACCTTCTCACTTCGCCCATGGAGCCGCGTTTCATTGCATTTAATTTCTTGGAAGCACTCTACTAGACCAGCGGTTCTGAACCGTTTTTCATTTGCGTATCCCTAGCCAAATTAAATTCTAGTCTAGAGGCAATAATAAAAAAGAAACACAAATTAAAATAGTCTATATTTTGTTTCGTCACTTGATTCAAATTCTTTACCATCTACTTCAGCTAAATGTTCAGGTTGCATATAAACGGGTACATCTGGACCATGAGGTATAGGACGTAAAGCCGATGGCAAGTTTGGATAGGCCATGTTCTTTTTAATATTTACATTGAGACCGTGAAAACCGGTTGAACAGAAGTAACAACCATCACTATGATTTTGTGGCTCTCGCCAGACCATCGGAACGCTAAATCTGAAACAATTTTGATCACCCTTGGACTATCGTCTCAATCCTTTAACACATGTATAGCAAACATAGTGGGTCTCTTAGTTTTACACCGAAATAAGCGAGGTACACTTGCCACACGAACGATGTTATATGTCTTTTTTGTCTTGACATTAACTCACCACAAATGTAACAAATGGAATATGCCGACTTTTACAGTCTTTTCGAGCACTGTATGTTTGCTTTTTAGCTTAAATGCGGCGACACTAACACTTTTGATCGCGGATGGTACGTACCAACGGTTGCATCTACATTGCCAGCCAGGTGAGATGTACAACACGTTTAATGACGAAAATACTGACATCTGCCGGTTTAAGACGTCAACGATCATTTCGTTTTCATCATAAACCGACAGATGGCAACATTTCCTATGTATTTTAATCTGTAAGTTCGTCTTATATTTGTGATTGTTTTTCGATATATAACACATTTTGACAAATTGCAATTTACCAAAAATTCTGACGTTATGGAAAGAAACTAACGTAATTTTTGGATTCAGCGCATAAACATACATAGGAATCCATCATCAAAACTTGAAAAACATGATACAACCGAAAAAGTACTAGCCTGTGTTATTTACCGTTTTCTCTCCATTCCTATTCGTTAAGTGTGATTTTATTATTTCATTACCTACGCCTCTGATTCCAATTTGATTCATGAAGTCGAGAAGTAGATTATGATTCACTGTATTAAATGCTTTCATTCAGTCTACCATTTGTGTGCAGCTTCAATCTTGAATGCCATATTGGTTTGGATCATACAACTTAGATTTAATAAATATATTTTGTATTATGTTTTTAATTATTTTTCCAGTTTTTTTCAAATATACTTGTCACATTTACGAATCTGTAGTTATTTTGTTTAGTTTTGCTGCCTCATTTATGAATTTGTGTAATTATTGATGTTTTTAGAGTATCCGGAAACCTCCCAGTTTCTAGACATTTATTTGTTAAGGTTGGTAAGTGCGGTGTAATAGTTTTAAAATATTTAATATCCCTGCCTGTAATGCCATCATATCCCGGTCATGCGTTGTTTTTTATTTCTTTCGTTTCGTTTTTTGAAGTCGGCTACATATAGATAGTATGTCCGATTATATTGTTTTTAGCAGCAATTGTGTTATCTTCATATGCAAGGTTTGTCCCTACTGTTGCAAAGTGTTTATTCATTGTTTATAAAGTATAAAAAGTTATCCTGAGTAAAATAACTATGTCGTACACATATCATCAACTGCTTCAGTGCCCGACCCTAACTTTACAATTTAATTATCACTTTAGAAATGCACAGACCAAAAACAATTTTTCAAACACGCTTAACATAACAAAGTGACTTATGACTCCGGTAGCTAGTTAAAAATCCATTTGTCCCATGTTCCCATGCCATAAAATGCAATCTATCTTCCAAGTTCGACGTATTCCACCAATACTCCTGCAAGCGGGGGAAATATCCAGACAAAAGTACAATCGAAAGATACAAAATAGTATAGTCCAAAAAAATGTAGATAAAAAACTTATAAAAATTAATATATCGTAATAGTCGAGATAAAGCAAAAGAAAATGGCCGACCGCCCTCTGACCTTTTTGCTGCTCCGATGTTATTGAATTTCCAGAATATAACGTTGCCGCCCTAGGCTAAACCACTATCGCACAATGTGCTAAATCCAAAAATCAATGGCCTTCAAATCTATAATTACAAAGAAAATCCAATTTCCATATGTGGTGTACACACTGCTGTGTCCTAACAATCCGCAATAACGAATTAGGATAACTTTACCCCAAAATTCGGGTTTATCAACAGTAAATTTCTAATCCGATTACTGAAATTCACTAGCTAGCAAAAATGCCGGCTGTTCGTTTTAGCTGCGAGTCACAAGTGAGAAGCGCGCCTTTGTCGCTCCACCAACCCGAAAATTCTCTTCCTACTGCGCATGCTCGATTCTACTACGCTAACCTTTTAGAAATGAAAACTGCCCAATATCACTAAAAATCAAAAACTCTACAGCACCAAAAGTTGACTAAAACAATCAGCCAAAAATTTGCGAATGCTTATTCCCTGACATGTATCTATTTCTAAAGTTAATATTCTTGAAATTTGAAAGTGCGTCACCAGAACCTTGTTTGAATAATACACCGCCACTACCCAATTGAAAAACGATGACAGAATATAACGTCCTCTATTGCAAAATTTTACTACTATAGACTAATGTTATATCCAGTCATTAAAGTGGTTGCTCATAATCACCAAATATTCTGAAACTTAATAAGTCTGCAATAGTATTAAAAAAATCCTTATTTACGTCACTCCCAATTGAGTGAAATAGAATTTGAATAGATTTATATAATCCAGTAAAAATGAAACATCGAAAAATGGCTCCATCTAGAGCAAAAATATTGAATTTATGAAACCCTTATCCACAAGCTACGAAAAGTATCGCAAAGTAAGCTCTGGTCCAGCTGTATCAAGAAAAAAAAACGTTACAATTTTCTATTCTTTTTTGAATATTTTATTTCTTTGTTGATTCATATTGCGTTCTCTTTTTTATTGAGTTATACATCTTTTTATAGGTTTTTTTTTTATACTTGTCGTAAGCTTCTTTTATTTTCTTGACGAATTTTTT
The DNA here is from genome assembly GCA_009867245.2 of Adranes taylori. NCBI lineage: Eukaryota > Metazoa > Arthropoda > Insecta > Coleoptera > Staphylinidae > Adranes > Adranes taylori. The sequence continues at coordinate 11,984 of WYDF02264878.1, forward strand.
TATGGTCACATGAAACATGGCCACAAGATTCATCCCTAGTTCCTATTTTCCTTTTCGTAGTTGCTTAATCCTTAGTTAGTCCTATTAGTGTCTATTTCCAGATTTTTTGTATTTAATTTTTTAATTTTGGTTTTTTAGTTTTTCGTAGACCAATCCGTAGTTTATTTTGTTAAAAAATATTTTTTATTTTATTATTTTATGTAGTTGCATATTAATTATCTTATGATCACTATTATTACTGTCTTCTAGATGTAACTCTATTATGTGCATTGGAAAATGGATCATTTACTGAAGATTAAACTGGCTTTTTTAGTATTTATTGATTGAAAATAATGAATATTGTTTCAAAGTATTATTTTTATGTCATTAGCTTATAAGTTTTTTTTTCTTTGCAGGTAAGTTCATCCAATCATTCTAAGGAATTATTTCAAGAAATTTAAATTAGTAAGTAAATTATAAACAAATTCATTAATGCAATAAGTTTTGTTGTACTTTAATTAAACCAATATACTACATTTCTAATAATCTTAAATGTTCGATATAATTGAATAATAATGAAACTATCAATATAGTTGAATGGCAGATAACCCTTGACACGCACTGTCGTCCATCGTTTTACCATAAAATCCAATTACAATACATTAATATTTTAGGTAACGGTTACACCGGTCGCAGCAACGCTAACCGGCCATAATTGAAATTCTTGTCGGACTTTGTCGTTGGCACGTTCACGCGTACAGCACGCACGTGCCAAACACTGACACCATCAAAATACGATTTACAATAAATTTTAATTTGGAACATTTACGTATTATGGTTGGGATTTAAGAAAGGACCACGTTCCAATAATGAATGTAGATTTACAATTCATGTGAATTATTTATATATAGACATGTAAGATGGATATAAATGGGTTTCGAATTTTAGTTAATTCTAGTTGTGAACTTTCGTTTAACCCTTTGAACTCCAGTTTTTTTTTGTATGGCATATCTGTAATTCAAGTGTAATTTTTTGCAATTTTAAGCAAAAATGATAGATTTTATGACATTTAAACGATTAGATATACGTATAATTTAGTTTGAAACATTCCACCAGCAGTTGTTAAGAACATTTTAGACACTTTTCTGAAATACTGCAACAATTTTAAAATGCAATAACGCTAAACGTTCCACGATCATCAAATGGTAACAAACAGAAAATAACAAATATTTGGTAACAATAAGAAAATAATTATAACTGAAGCATTGACGTTGGAAGGCGAGTGCGACCCGCATTGTGTAGCGAACAAATAATTGGTTTTCAAGCTTCGTGGGAACTTTCTAAAAGTTCACAATCATAAAACCTCAGAAAAATATGAAGCTTGGAAAACTTTAAGAACAAGTCTAATTGCGTATAGAATAATTCATCAAGTTATCCAGACAGCTGCTGAAACAAAACAAAAAAGAATCCGAGACACCTTTTAAAAAGACTCTTAAACCTCACTCTGTGTGTGGCTAAACAAAATTATCTAATCTGCGAGCACAACGAGCATATGTTGTAGGAGGGGAATAAAAGAAATAATCCATCATAGTATGGCGCCTGAAAAAACGATACTCCAAATGCATCTGAGTTATCCAGGACAATTTTCACAATCTGTGAGCTCTGTGAGCCCACTACATACTTTCTCTTCGATTCTTTTTCGAAAACTTGCCATTTACTATTCAGTCGTGCTTACAATGGGGGAAGTAGATGGTCTATTTCGAGACGCACGAAAGTTTCCAACTAGTTTGTATATTAAGAAATTTACAAATTTCAAGTGACACAAAGGTTGTTTATTATATTTATATTTTATAGTTTTGTATATGATTCCATTCTCCACATTTTTTTTTATCCCTTCAAAGACTTTCCACTCCGCCCATAGCTTTAGTGTAACTCAGTACCATGGCTATTTTCTCTGTTATCAATTGCATGTCGCCTTTTACTACACTCAAAACAGTAGATGTTATAGGATTAGCGGAATTGAGGTTATTACCCTTTTGTTCTTCTAGTCCCAAAGCATCGTTTTCTAGCAGCAAAAACTTTCCTATTGGGACATGTAGCATGAGCAGGGCTTGTGAAATACCTGTCCGTGAACATGGGGTATTCTTGGGCGTTTGAATGTTGGGAGGAATGTTGTAAACATATGATGTCTCAGAATCGTAAATGCGCAACGTAAATGCGCCCGAATTACACCAATGATCGTGCAACATTGATAAAATAACACATATAATAACACATAGATGTATGATAAATAGCATTGATTTGGTTTCCTCTAAACTTTTTCGTTTATTTTATAGAAAAATATTTCCGAAAAGTCCGATTATAAATATATTTTAAAAAAATATTAAAAAAGTTCCATTTTCTTCGATCGAAAGCGTGTCAGTCTCACATAGAGCACGTTACCAATTACGTCCCAAATTCTTACGTAACCATTTAAGGGTTAAGTCACATTAAAATAATCACATTAATTCCATAGTAAATAATTATCAAAGCGGAATATTACAATATTCTTTATATTTATATATAATGCAGATATTGAAAAACCAATTAGTGTAAGTACTCTTATCAGTTCTCTTATACGAATATATATTTATAGTTTTTTCTCTTTTCAAATTGTTCAGCATCACTTTGTCACATATTACTGTGACAAAGTGATTAGAGCAAAACAGTTAAACTGCAGATTAAAGGCCTGATGATGAATAAGTAATCTATTTAAAACTGGTTACTAAAAAACGCTTTTTTGTTAAGAAAACACGTTTATTGATTATTAACTCTAAATAAATAAATTACTTCTGTCACAGAATATTCCATCATATCCCAGAAGTGTCCTCTGATTTGCAAATGCTTTTTATCGCTATTAACATATACTATCAATTAAAAAAAAAGTCAAAATTCACATTGTCAATCACAAATAAAACCCTTCAATATATGCCCGCTGTGACAAGTCATAACGAGCTTTATATTTTCAATATATTGTACTCGACAATTCCTTTGTGACCTATATTTTGCGATTAATTATTTGACATTAATGAATAACGCAGATTCAAGCGTTAAAATTTATTGATTTTTAAAATAATTATTTCAGCAGATTGTTACCTAAGCACAGAATGATACCAAATTCATAAAATTAATTCTGTGGAGCGCTGCGGAGAATATAGTTTAGATACTAACACACAGAAATATTGTCGCTACTAATTTTTGATCGCAAAGTTTTTTAACAACATAATATAATCTATAATCAACGAAAATTATTTATCATATAAAATTTTATTTATTCATAAGTATGGTAGGTGTTATTTTATTTAAAATGTTAATTTTATATTAGCAATTAAATTGAGACTACCAAAAAATGCAAAAGCTCCTATCGCTCATCAAAAAAATGATTTAATATTAGGCACACACATTTTTGCCATAAAATTCAGTTCTCAAAATAAATCAAAATTACGATGAAGTGAGAAATAAAATAAAAAATTAACACCCGACGCATCCACCCACTTGTCGCGACGACTTTTTTAAAAGATACTTCGTGGGGGTTTCTTGCTCAGATTTGCAACCAAGAATGCCATCCTAAATGACGTACGTAATAGAAATTACCTGTAGTTCGAATTTATTAGAATATAATTTATAAACTAAATTAACCTGCTTGCATACAGATTAAATTTTATTCAACCCTTTACATTTCTGGTATGTGGCAATATACTCCATATATTCCAATATACAAGCAATATACAGGCAATATACTCCAATATACAAGAAGTGAGTACATACACCTCAGAAGCGTGGATAATGTCCAGCTCAGATAGCAGAAAATGGATGTTTTTGAAGTCTGGGTTTCATGCCGAATTATAAGTCTCCTGGAAGAACAAAGAATAGAAAAAAAAAATCGCATTTTAGTCGAAAATAGAATTAGATGGTTACTTGTTCCGTTTAACCCCTAGTAAAATATAAAATGATAAATAACTCTATATGTATATCTGCTTTATCATTCAAACGCTCCAATGTGTTTTTCTTTTCTAATAGATCATATTTTGGCGTTGTAAGTTCACACTCTGTATATTTATTTGCCAAAGAATGTGAATTGAATTATTTATTATTGACGATATTTTCAAAATTCATACATATCATATGATTTATTTAAATGACATAGAATTTTCTGGTCGAATCTTCTAAATGGTCGTCCTTCGCATACATTTAAGAGCTTATGGAACGTTCTAAGCTGCCAACAGCGCTTAAGAATTAATTTAATTTGCAAATGTAGATGTCGAGGAATTACGCAAAGATAATCCACTAGTGCATTGCGTTTCTAAAACTAAATTCTCGTCTTTTTAATGCTCTCGCTATTTGTGTTTCACTCATTCCTACCATTTCTTGGGAATAAGGGCGTGCATTTCAATGAATTAATAGGTCGCATTTTATTTTTCTAAGGATTTTCATTTTATGCAAATTTGTACTTATGTAACAATTGCAAATTTTCTCACATTAATAATGTCTTTGAGTTGCCGACTCTTTTTATATGAACTTGCGACAAAAATACGCATTACTTTTCTCTTTTACCAGACTTAAAGTTTGCGAGCGTGATTAGATTAGACTAACTAATACTAGATTTGAATAGATTAGATTAGAATAAATTAGATAATTAGACTATATTGGATACTAGATTAGAGACTAGATTACTAGACTAGAGACAAGATTAGATAAATCTTGTAGAGAATTTCATCATCTTTCAAATTCCGAAAGCGGAATATTTACAACCTTGTCGGGGGGGGGGGGTGGCTAACATTTACCCGAGCAGATCCAAAATGGGACCCTCTGAAATTTTCATGTTGTCACAATTCGCACACTTTTAGTTAATATAGACTAAACTAGATTAGATTAGATTAGGCTAAATTCGATTAGATAAAGTAGACTAGATTAGATTAGACTAAATTAATATTGAACAGTGTTTCCACCTTTTCACACCTGTAGGTAGTTTTATGTATCTCAATTGAACTTTTCCAAATGTTTTCGTTGTTTAGTTCCTCACACTTTGCATCCATACATTAACAAATTTTTCCGCGCACTCTTCACAAACTAAAACCTCCATTTTTACTTCACATGCACTTCTGTACTGTTTAGCCCAGAGTTCATTTATTCTGGTCATAGGTACGCCAGCACTATTTGAAACGCATCTGATATGATATTTTATCTCCCAGTTGAAGCTAATATTCACATTTAGACATATATTCTATAATTTATAATCGAAGGGAACACTCTAATGAGCATCCTAATGAGCAGGAGACCTAATGAGCTCAAAAATGAACAAAATGAGCAAGTTTAGACTACGGGGCAGATAGCTGCATTACTTTCTACCTATTTGCGTCTATAGTTCTTTTATTAAGAGTATACAGGACATTAAAAATATCGGTGTTTCCTTTTAGACGATGGGTACAAATTTGTACCGTGCCCATCTGTGTATTATGCCTAGCCCTGTTATAGTCGTCGTCGTCACGTGCTTGATTTGAAACCATATGCAGTTTGAATAAGTATATGTTATTTATACTTATTCAGATGTTGAATATTCTGAAACCTCTATAAGTCAGTGTCCCCTCCTAGACGATGTGTAAAAACTTGTACTTGGTGCCCCTGTGAGCATCATGCATAGTCCTGTTATCGTCGTCGTCACGTGTTCAATTTGAACCTAGACCTGGATACACACTTGCGGTTTAAATAAGTATATCCTGCATAGAGTATATGTTGATCAATTTTAATAAAAGTAACTAGATTTAGTAACTCACTTCAAAGATAGCTAAACTACAATCTAAATGTAGATACACCCGCATTTTAATTAAGTATATTCTACGTAGTTGTTGAAAATGCAAGTCTATGTATGCAAGTTTTAGCTTCAAATTAAGTTATTTCTGAACTCAGTTACTAAATCTCGTTACCTTCTTCTAGCAGCCTCAAGACTGTTCAATATCTACTGTATATAACATATACGTACTTAAAATGCAAGTGGGTATCTACCATTAGTTTTAAATCTAGTTACTTATTGAATCCAGTTACTAAATATTGTTACTTTTGTTAAAATTCATCAACATCTACTGTATGTAATATTCACATTTTGAAACTAGAAGTGTGCACCCACGTCTGGTTTCAAATTGACCACGTGACAAAGATGACAATAGAGCTAGGCATACTTCTCAGAGGGGCATTTATGTAGCATTTATTTACTTAAAATGCAAGTGTGTATCCATCTTTAGGTTCAAAGCTAGTTATTTTTTAATTTAGTTAAATCTAGTTACTTTTATTAAAATTGATCAACATCTACAGTATGTAGCACATGCTTATATATATACTGCAAGTATGTACCCACCAATTTTCACCCATCGTCTATGAGGGAATACTCCTAGACGACTTTTGCAGACTCCAGATATTTTTAATACCAGCCTGTATACTCATTATAGAAGAACTATAGACGCCAATAGATAGCACAAATCCAGTCATCTTGCCCGTAACCCCACTCCAGTTGCTCATTTTTGAACAGTATTCTGCTGCGCAACAAACAGTTCCCTGCTTCTTCTAGTTAATAAAAATCATTCACTACTAGTGTCCTTTATTGTTTAGTACATTGGGATATTCAAAATAATGTTTCCTTTTCGTGATTATTGAATTTTTTGCTTCTTTTAAAAATATGAAAAAAAAAGCCTGTAATTGGCTTTCCTGCGTTAACTTTTGATCCATTCGTCCAACTTGAGGCTACCTATTACTATTTAAATAAATT
>WYDF02264889.1:0-18759 GCA_009867245.2 Adranes taylori
GGATCATGTAAGGAACATGTGGAATTGGTAACTACGAAAGCCAGAATAGCAATGGAGAGATTGAGGATAGTATGGGGCAGAAAGTTCGGGGATTCGGTTAGAATGAGGATGAAGATTATGAAAATATGTATGAACAGTGTAATGATGTACGGTGCGGAGGTATGGGCAGTGGAAGAAAGGGAGAAGGTAGAAAGAATGTACGTGGGCTGCCTGAAAAGAATGTTGTGGTTAAGAAAAAAGTACGAGGAGTGAAATAGTGAGGAAGGAGGTAGGAAAGTATAAATGCTGGATAAATGGAGTTAAAAAAATGGTAAAGTATGACGTGTGAAGGTCATGACGGATGACGGATATAGGCTAGTTAGGGAAATACACATGGAAGGAATGATAAAAAGAGAGAATGTATGGATTAGAAGTAGAATGAATGTTAATAAGAGGATTGGATGGTCGTCTGAAAGATGGAGGGGGAAGATGATGCGAGGGATAGAAGTAGTGAATGAGATGACGGAAAGAATGAGAGATGTAGACAGACAAGAGAGTATTTACTGCCTGGTATGTGTATGGATGATAAGAGAACGATTGCGATATTTAGATGCGGAAATGAGGAGAAAGGAAACAAGTTACGATCCTGCTTGAAAAGAGCAATTCTGTAACAAATTTGTGAATAAAAAAACATTGCGTTTAATTTATTTTGACTCTATCAATAATAAACTGATTTTTATATGTATCAGCTAACAAAACTACCACTGGTTTAACTTTTAAAATGTAGAAAAAAAATCAGTACAAATTATTTGATAAATCACCCAACTGCTCATTAAACAGCAGCGTATAAAAGCTACATAGATTGTTTATGAAACAGTTTCTATGAAAAAAGAAAGATTTTTAAATAAGTGAAGAACGTGGGTTCGAATACCCACGTTCAATATTTTTTATGTAGACTTTATCCAAAAGGTTTCATATAATTAATAAAAACTTGCAAAACAGCACATGCTCTGAAACAAATAAAATTTATTATCCTTTGCCCTTCTAGGGATTATTCTCTCATCAATTAAAAAATATATAAAACTGGCAAATTAGATTTTCCAATTCTAATAATTTAAGAAATGTTATAGTTAGAAACAAAGATATGATTGATATGACCAAAATGAGGTTTACAAGTTAAGAGTACTTTTGTGGCGCTAACAGGACGAAAATTTCAAATTCGAACCAATGAACATTTAAGTATAAACACATACAGGGTGCGCAAGAAAATTGGCAATAATTTGCATCTCCTTATTTCATACTTTTTTTATAAATCTTGTTAGTAAATTAAATACCAATACTTGGGAGTCACATTGACCAGCAATAGTAATTCAACAGAGGACATTAGGGCTGGAAATGAAATAGCGAGGAGCGCATTTGTAAAAATGAAGCATTTTTTCTGCAGCATATTGTTAAATGATGCCCTGAAGATCAGGATGTTACGGTGCTACATATTCCCAATTGAATTGTATGGCATAAAGCTGTCACTCTAAATAAAGTCACACTGATAAATTAGAAGTCTCTAACATGTGGTTGTACAGAAAATTCTCAGAATATCGTTTGTGGACAGAGCTAGGAAGTATTGTACCAATTGAGTTAGTTAGGTTTTAGGAAGTATTGTAGCGACTTCCTAAAGAAAGAAAACTTGTACAGGAAGTTAAAATAAGAAAATTGAAATATTAATAAAATAAAATTAGAGTTGTACTTCTTTATTCTTTTTATTCTTTACAGCCGGTTTCGATTTGACAAAATCATCATCAGGCACTACAATAATTAAATCATAAAAAATATATTACTATATATATATATATATATATATAAATCTAAAAAATGAGATGTTAGTGCAAAAATAAACAAAAATTGTTAGCTTTTGTTTTTATACATAATTTTTTTTGTAGATCGGTACTTTATTTATGTATAATTTTATTAATATGCATAAAAAACAAACGCATTAAGAACACTGTTGGTTGTGTTCATAGTACGTTTTGTCTTCTTGGTTTTAAGTGAGTCGTTGTTTTGGTTTAAGTATTTAAATATTGGAGTTCCGTGTAGGCATATATAGGCATTTAGACAGTTTTTCTGTAGGTTTCTTTATTTTGTCGGTTTTGAGAGCTTTATTTCGTCGATTTCGATGTATGGTTAATTACTGTAGTGTCTGATGATGGGTGTTTTTAAGTCAGAAAGAATAAGGAAGTAGAACTCTCATTTTATTTTATTAATAAATAAAACCTTATTATGGATCAAATCTTAAAATTGAAATACCTGGATCATATTATGAGAGGAGAGTGATATCATCTGCTGCAAAATATAATACAGGGAAAAATAGTCAGCATACGAAGTATAGGAGGAAGAAGAAAGTCTTGACTGAGACACTTACGAAAATCGTTAGGTTGTACTTTAGTGGAGCTGTTCAGAGCTGCGGTTAATAAAATCAAGATCGCCATTATGAGCACCAACCATAGAAATAAGAAGGAACCATGAGACGAAACACTGTGACATAAACTAACCCCGAGAGGCATTCATGTCCTGTTCTGTTTCGTACGTAGCTAGTAAGTCGCCTCAACGTTAAAAACGTCCGTTCGAAAGTCGTTGTCGAGGCAGGCGAAGTTGCAGATATTTGCAGCATTGTTTTTATATTTGGGTAGAAGTCTGCATCACATGCGTCAGTGGTTTCAAGAGCAGTAGATGGGTTTTAGAACACAAGTATAGGGCTCCTAGCTTTTTGGCCATTTGTCCATTTTGTTTCGACACGAAGACAACAGCTAAATGTCAGCTATGCTTTTTTCATAACTTCCAGATCCGTGTTCAAATCATCGACAAAACGAAAGAAAAGATTATTACAGCTGAATTTGCCACGACATTTTGCAGATAACTTGCTTTCCAGCCATACACGGAATTCAGTGACCGCATGTAGCTGCACGATTTAGCTAACAAAGAAGAAAAGCCAATAGCTAAAACTAGCGCCATTATCTTGGGGTTCCGATAATCGTATATAACTCTGCTTCTTGTGGCCCCACAATGAAATCCCCTGTCGTCCACATAACAGCCAGTTTTTATGACAGCTTTCAATCTGTTTCTATTGTCTTAGGCTATTTTCTTGTTTTCGAGGTTCAAGCAGTCTACAACATTTCGATCGCTTTGAGCGATTCTGCTAATATGTACCGCTTTCCTTTCAGCGAATTTATGATATTGCGTTGAAGGATATTGATCGAATTTTTCAAAGCATTTTGCCAGTTTGTAAATGGTTTTGTAACCAGAGTGCAGTGTTTGTTTCCCATGACTCTCTTCTTTGATTTCAAAGATAATGCACACTTTCCACACAGAGCTCCTTTCAAGGCATCGAAATATGCCAACTAAGAATGCTTTTTGAAATAACTTCTTTGAAAAATCAAATTGCTGGAAACAGGAAATTTATAATCTTTGTCTGGCATTCAAATATATTTAAACACTTCAAACCTTTTGTAAGTAGATACTTCAAAAGCAAAACTGCATTTGAAGTTTCCTCATCATCAGCTGTGGACGAATTATCAGCACTTGAGCTAAGCAGGTGCATAGAAATGCTGACAGACGGGGACGAAATTTTTCTCCACTTCATTCGTCTCTTGTTTCTATTATTGATAGAAAAGCCAAAGATGCTAGGAGGATTCAACCCGCCCCACGCCCCTCCCCCTAGCTATGCCTATATGAGGAACGTATTTCCAAAGCGCAAATTGTCCAAAAATTAATTAAAATTTTGAAATATAGATGTAGTCATATACTGCCTTTACAAGTTGGTTATTGTATCTTATTGAGAAACTACAAAAAAATCTACATCTAATAAATTTTCTAAATTCAACAAGTCCCGCGTATTTTTATTTTCTAACCGTAATATGTCCATTCAGTCAATTAGGAATGCCTGCCATAGTAGGAGCAATTCCATGTTTTACATAGTTAATTTTATTGGTTCAGTTCCGCAAGACTAAGATTTTGTATGCCTTGTCTTTATAATATTTAACTAAAAAATTATAATTCAAGTTTTATTACAATGGAAGCAGATGGAAGAGTTTTAGTGCGTAAAAAACACTGGAAACCGTTTCAACAATGGCAAAGAGTTTCGTGAAATTCGAGATGAGAATTAATGGAAAGACAAGCTGCGAAGTTCATTTCCTTTATACGACAGTTTAAAGCACGTGAGTCCCATGATAACCGACAAAAATCCCAGAGGCTGTATTTATCGTTCGATTTAACGATTTCAAAAATGTATATAATTTATAGCTTCAGTATTGATGAATCTTTACAAGTAAATTACGGCTATTTTCATAAAATATTTTGAAATGAATTCCATTTGGGATTTGGATCACCATCTAACGACATACGCAGCTACTGCGAAAGACTGAAGTATCTATCAAGTGAGAACAGTATCTTGTTTAAAAGCAAAAAACATGCAACACCTGTTTTGCACAAGATCATGCAAAACAATTTCACTTGTTGCTGAATGAACAGCAAAATGGTAATGTCCTAACATGATGTTTTGACCTCCAACAAGTTCAAGTACTGTCAAAACTTCCAATACAGGGAGCATTTTACTCATTAGAAGTGTCATTCTATAAGATTTTGCATTGTAGATCCAAAAAGTCATCACCCAGTATCTTATAACTGGGCAGAGAATCTTTGCGGTAAAGGATCCAATGCAACTGGTTCTACAATCTTCCATCTTCTAAATTTTTTTTAAAGAATTTCACTGGTATTAAGAAGGTTCGCTTATTCTGTGATGTGATGGATGGAGACCAAAACAAAAATTGCCACATAATCCATCTTTTAATGTACTGACTCCTACATTTGTTAAAAGCATTGACTTGTTTTTCCCTGCTACTGGGCACTCCTATTTACCAGCGGATCGAGTTTTTGGTATGGTTGAAAAGCAACTTTGAAAAAACAACCAGAGTGCATTCCGCCTGAAGATTATGCTTATAAAACAGTTGGTACTGTCAATGTACGAGGGATGTTATTTTAATTTTGTATATAGCGTCATAGAGGGCGCAAGTATCAAAACATATGATTCCGCAATTAACCTCAACATTATATTGATAAGTTTTGAAAATTTTGTCAAAATGCCACATGTGGTTTAGACACAGTGAAGTTTTAAAGTTAGTAAGGCGTTCAGGAACATAGAATTGAATCCAGAGCATTTCCGAGTGTTAATTTTTTACAACTTTCGAAGAAGTTTATCGCACCAACAATGTCTTGCCGAGTTGGTTTCTGTTTTTGGTAATGAAGCACCACATCAATCGACAATTTCTCGATAGTACTCTGAATTCAAACGTGGACGCACAAATTTCAGAATGGTCAGGTCCACCAAAATCGGCGGTCACCCAGGAAAAAGTTAATGCTGAGTGCGACATGATTAATGAAGATCGTCATGTAACTTACCGGGAGATCGCGAGTTTTCTGGGCATTTCCCTGGGATTTTACATGATAAGTTGGGCGTGAAAAAATTAATTTCTCATTGGATCCCGCACTGTTGACTGAGGACCAAATGGCGGCTCGTGCCAGTTGGTGCCGAAAACCTCTTGAATCATTTCAGCAGAGGCTCCTCCAAAAATATGTACCGTATCGTCAGTGGTGACTAGTCTTTGATTTATTCTTATGAACTCGAGAATAAATGTTAATTTACTGTTTGGGTGTTTCAAGATGAGGAGAACCAACCAAAGTCATGCGTTCCCGCAGTGTGTTGAAAAAGATGGTGGCAACTTTTGTATCAAAATTCAGATACATGGCTACAATTCCTTTACAAAATCGAAGGACAGTAACTGCTGATTGATACACAACCGTTTGTTTGCCAGGAATCATTTCTGAGCTGCGAAAAAACAACCCACAGAGTCGGATCATCCTTCACCATGACAATGCGAGTGCTCCACTGCTCGACAAACATTTGAGTTTATGGAGCAACGAAACAGTTTTTTACATTTCACGCATCCACAATACACTGTGTGGTCAACTATTTCAATCACCTGAAGATGCAGTCGATGCTTTCCAAATGACAATTTCACGTGTGGAGGGTGGGGACGGAGCTTCCCCTTATATGTCCTATACGTTTTCTCAACTGCGAACGTGTCTCCCACATTTTAAAAATAGACCAGTACAGAGTGGAGTCTTTAACTTTTATTCGTGCTTGCAGGTAGAATTTATAGTGCTTGAAAATCTGTGGAATTTATAAGTCAGTTTGCATATCGTCGTTGTTTTATTTCCATGATGAATTCTACAAAAAGTAAAAGAAAATTCGTTCCATTGAAAATGAAACCGGAAGCATTAAGCAGACTGAAGGAGGAAACACTTAAAAAACTTGCAGCTGAAATTGGCGGCGGAACAGAAGTAAACTAGAAACGTTTTCTACTAACAAGTGCTCTGATTTATCACTGGACAGAAAATCCTTATAAAAATCTCAGTATGAAAAAATTGGTGAGGCACAGCAAAGACAAAAAGGATGCTCCCTTTCAGGTCCAATTCTTCAAGAAAAAGCTTGTTGGTTCGAAAAGAAATTGAAGAGGATGATGAAAACTTCGCTCCTAGTGTTAGCCGGTTTGGCAATGGAAAAAAATAGATATGATATCTGGCAACTACAGATCTGTAGAGAGAAGCTAGCTGCTGATTCTGAAGCCGTCGTCAAAATTTTTGAAAGAAAAAAATCTGCCTTGCAAAGTCACCTTAACGCTAGATAACGCGCGTTTACATGCAAATGAGAATTACGAGAACATCACGAGTGTAATTCAGCCCATGGATCAAATAGTGCTACAATGTTTAAAAGACAATATCGTCGCAGATTCCTACAATCTCTTCTACAAGCCATGGAAGGTGAGATAACCATAGTAGAAGCTTTGAAAAAATTTCTGTGAAGGACGTTGTGTATTGGGTGGCTGGGTCATGGGATGAAATAACATCAGAAATCTTGGCACAAAATGTTGAAGAAGCCGAATACAGAAAGCAATAATCACGGCATTGATGAAGATGATTTGTCTTTTTTAAAGTATCCATCAGATATTTACCAAACTTTGTACAATGTCGACAAATACATATGAAAAAAGTTGGTAGAAAATCTCAATCCATTCATGAGAATCACGTTTTTGTCATTTATCTTGAAATACGAATTTTTGCACATATTGCACTTTGAAAATAAGCTCCTCAAAAAACATATGCACTTGAATAAAAACATTTTTGTAGTAATTCTCCTTTGAAGATGGCTACTCTGTAGTTGAATATATTTATGTAACAGGTACTTTTGCACGCAATAAGATGGAAACAAAAAGTTTTTAAGGAAAGCAAAACTAGATTTCAAAAATTATTTCTTAAAAATCTTTGTTAAATATTTTTCCACAAAGAAAGTATTGGAGAGCTTAGAATCTGATCGTACAATATCAGGACTAAAAGTTGTACGGGAGCAACGACCAGATAGACGGGAGCAATAACAAGACAACGATGGTTGCTGCTCCCGTCTGGTCGTTACGTGTTGTTGCTGGTCGTTCCTCCCGTCTATTTGGTCGTTAACTCTCTCCCGGAGAGTGTTGGCACCACCAAACCCAATCCCCATAATCGTAGTCGTGTTGTTGCTCCCATTTATATAGTTACTGATTCTCTTCCCCTGTACTTTAACAAGGGACACCACTAAGTTCAATCCCTAGTAACCCCAATATGGTCACCTAAAACACCCCAACAATAGAACCCCTATGAATTAGGTCGGTATGTCTGAAAATGGCCCGAAAGGGTTGAAACTATAGTCACAATCTCAACAATTGTATTATACGTGGTAATAGCAAAGTAAAAACACTTCCAATTACTCTCGTCATGGACGACCACAAAGTAACGCTTAACTCAATACATCTATTATACAGGGTTCAGTATTCTGGCCATTTCCCACTTTAAAAGTTTCAATATCTTGCACTCGAAGCTTTCGAAATTCTTACAATTTACTAGGGATTGGATGTTTTAGATTAAAAATATATTCAACAACAATACTCAATTAAATAACAAAAAGAATATTCAATTAAATTTCAACGCTAACAAAAAAAGGAATAACATATTTACTCAATGCCAAATATATTTACCGATAAGATAACATAATAAAAATGCCTATTTATAAAATACACAAAGTAGTAAAAGCTTTGTTTCAACCTTATATTCATAGTCAATTTTAAGCATAAATGGCAAAAAATAAAATCAATGATATTGTCAAAAGCATATTGATTTAATCGCAGCTCGTATAAACATTAATAAAACCTAAACCATGAGATTCGCAATGGATGTGATAATCAAACGATAAAAAAAAATTAATAGTTATACTTCCTTAGACAGCAGAAACCAATTACTACTACGACAGTATGAAAAAGTCGAGATGAATCTTTTCTCAGTGGCAGAATCAAACTGAAGAACAGCTAAAAGTGTGTGGCATAAGTGAGGCGATAGAACGTATAACACTTGAAAGTGCAACTAGACGGACCACATATCTATATCATAGGAATTTTGATATCACAGAAATTTCAGAAAACAGCAGGTGGCTATACACACACGTTCTATCCTTCAAGAAGTTGTGGCGCGATTGAACAGCTGACTAATCATTTGCATTAGTGATCGTATGGCCGCGACGTGAAAGTGTAGGAAGGGGGTTGTAACAATCTTTCTTGCAACAATTTTCCTTTGGCAGCTAGTCACGCCGCTCAAACATGTGATGAATCGTCTGACTGAGTTCTATTTTCTGTATTTTCTGTGTAACGTGTGTATGGCAACCTAACGAGAATAGCAGGGAGCGTCAAGAATAGTTTCAATTATGAGAAACCAATGTACAGCAGTGAACTCAATACAGACCGATCGATGTGAACTCTGGCACTCAATGTTTTCCTTCATTCAGAGACATGAAATAAAATACAAAAATATACCTACTAAATAGTCAATTTATAAAGCGTAGAGGTGAGAATACAAATAGATTCACTTGGTACAAAATGAGAAAGGAATTCAGAAAGTTAAAAATGGAAACATTTTGTGTTGCAAAAAAATACAATTCATTTAGTAATTTTCTTGGAAAGAAAAATTACAGAATAAAACTTTAATCAAATCCAATTTTGTATAACCTAATTGAAAAGCCAAGTTAGATAGCCTGGCATCATTCGTACCGAAACATAAAATCAGTCACAAATCATTAAAAAAAATACCAATGGATTATAACTTACTCATGTATAAACCAGTCAAACACAATTTTACCGAAAACACAATATAATATTGAGTGAAAAATGTTTAAAATTGTACAAATTTACACACATTTTCTAAAGAAAATTATTTTCTCCGTCAAAAAGTTTCCCTCGCGTATAGTTGAATTTTCGAAAGCAAATTTGTGAATGTGAGTGGAAAGAGACAGTAACTGAATGCATGATAACAAAGTACAGCCTAAGAAGATACATAAATCTGTTGAGCTATTGCGCAAAGATTAAAACAAACTGTATATGTCAACTTCAAACTAAGGCACTCTCTCTTCCTTATTTGCGGACTTGGCGGGAATCACGAAACTTATCACTACAATCATCTGTGAAGATGTTCAAATTCCGTGAATGTATTGAGAATACCAATTAGTCCATGTAAAATATTTGCTGAATACAAAATGTTTTATTTTGAATCAATTAATAATTTATCTTCCTTTTCAGTCTAAAAAATAGTAAATATGAGACAATAAAAAGCACTTAACTAATTCTTGCAAAAAATCTTTTAATACAAGTTAACACACATTTATAACAGTTTAGCGTCGTTTGAAGCAATAACTGCACTATGTGCCCCAAATAAATGCATTTGTAGTGTTACGCATGCAATAAAATAATATATATTTGCATACATAATAAGTGATTGTAGTAATCAAATATGTAATGCAGTTTAAATACGTAACTTACAATATTAGACACAATAAAAATAAATGAAAGTTATAAACAATTAAAATTGCTAAGTTTTATATACATTATATGGTCATTCTATTTTTGCTTTAAAAAACCACGTAGAAAGTGTTGCACTAAATTCTTTTAGTAATTATTGCCTGAATTGGGAATTAAACGTTTGAGATTCACTGATCTACCATATGTTTAATCGTCATTTTTTATATCTCCTTCATAAAAAATTGTGTGAAATACAATCACTCCTTTTATTGAAATGATCTCTATAAAGATATCAGATCTGAATAAACTAACTAAACAATTTTATGTCATAATGGAAACACTTCTATTATCAATACGTAACGAGATCATCTTTCACTGACATCTCAAATCATAATAAAAAGATTATTTATTAAAATATTTAAGTGTTAATAACTCACTTACCTGCACTGAAAACTTCTCATGAAATCCTGATGTTCATTTTAAATATTTTCGGCCACTTTTCGCGACGTTTTGATTGAAAACTTGATAAAAATTCGTTTTTATGCAAATGGAACTTAGAAGGGAAGACCATCTTTCAAAGTGCAAATTTATACTGACAGCCATACTGCCATACAGCTCGACTTTATGACACGTTATGCGCGTGATTGGTTAGGGAAAATATTTAAGTGGGGGGGAAATATTACACTATAGCCAATATTTAGTTTTATAACTAAATAATTTCAACCTTCAATTTCATATTACTGTATTGTTTAAAATATTAGAATCGTACTTTATTAGAATTTTATTCTTACAATGAAATTTTATTAAATTTATAACGTGAATTTCAAAATATAATTATGAGAAAAATCTAATTATAATTATTTCCATTGGCTACGCATAAATAACTAAAATTAGAGTTAGTGAAATGATAGCGAATATTACGGTTTGTGTTTCTGAAATCAAAAGAGAGAATAAAATATACTGGTACATTTTCATTTGTGATTATTATATAATCACATTTAGTTCAGTTGTTGCACAAATTTTATTAAATTGTGACAGTTAAATATTTTTAGAATATATATTTTATTATTTTTATAGATAGAAGATATAGTAAAGAACTAATGGTTGTTATTTCAGTACAATAATCTTCTATCTTGTTCTATATCACAATCAATGGTAAGTGTCAATTGACAGAAAATAAAGCACACGTGAAAATGTGATTAGCGGAAAATGGGCCAAAAAAGACATAAAGCATCAAATTTGCCAGAGTTACCCAAGGAATATAAACGTTTGCGTGTAGAATTCTCTGAGGATGATAGAACGTAAGATAAATGAAATAATTTTCTTTATTAGTTTCATGTTGTTCAAGCTAAAATATTTAGTTTAAGGATTTATTTATAATATTCATTTTTTTCATGAAGCAATAGAGTAAATGGGTTGATTATTTGATGTTACTGATGATATATACATATCGATGTTACTTGTATTATGCAAATTACACGCAAAAATACAGAATATTTAGTAGATCTTATTTTGTACTCATAGAATTCTAGCGTTTGATTTTAGCTATTGGTTGGTGATAAATATTTTGAGTACAAAGTTTATAGTGTACTATCGAAGCGTATGGTGCATTATAGAAGCACTAGAGAAGACTTAAAAATGGAGGGGGGGGGGGCAAAATAGTAAAAGTTGTATATTAATATTCCGAGCAAATATCTTTCAATGTCGGATTTTCTTCCAAAATCTTTTGTACATCAGAAATTGTGTGAAGTTCTTTTAACTCTTTAGAGTTGCAGCAATCTAAAAATAAATTAAAACATAATATCGTATAACGATTTTTATAATATATTATGCGTACCTTAAAACATGTTCAATGAAGAAGTAGCTGATCTTTGTCGAGATCTCCATCATAAAAATCCAGCAAATCATTTTCCCCGTCAACTGCTCTTACAATTGCAAACTTTTCCATCATGCATGCATGGTCAAATGCATAGGATTTGAAACGTTCTTTGAAGGACGTAAGAGTCACATCCAGTATTTCAAAATACATTCTTCTGTACATAGTTTAGATAGGTGGCCGCCACCGCCATCACATCGTTTAGGTATTTTCCAGTGTCGTTATGCTGATCCACAATGAATCATAGTGTTTATCATTTCTTTGTGCTGATAACAACGTATACATAATTATTTCATTAACTTCTAGGAACGACTCGTCTTTTTTTTTGTAAAATTGTGTTGTCTCAATTTTTTGAAATATGTCAACAAAAACGATGACCAGATAGAGCAAATCGAATTATTGTAGTCGCTTTAAAAATCCGTGTGCTTCAGCACCCACTTCATTTCTTTCTTCACTAACATTCTGCTGAAATTCTAACAAAATTGCATAATTAGAATTGTCAATAGACTTTTCACTCTGATAACCCACCTTGTTGGGCAAAATGGTCGCAAATTAGTAACGGGTTTATTGTCTTCATTTTCACTCACATCTTGTAATGTTTGGAAAATTGCCAAACGTTTCGGCGAGCCTCTCACAAAGGAAATTATTTCTCGCATGTTTGCAATAAAATCTCTTACTGGGATATTTTGCATTGCGTCTTGCACTACCAAATTTTAAGTGTGTGCCATACAATGCACATATATTGATCTTGGTTCAATATTCCTTATTTTCGACTGTACACCAGACATATGACCACCTACCGCACATCATAACATTGCCCACGGCAATTTTTTGTCACGTTCAAACCGTAATAAAGTATCTTTAACAATCTTAAATAGTGTCTCCGCATCAGTTTTACCAGTTTCATCAAATCCCATAAATTCTTCATAAACCTGATAGTTGTTATCTACATAACGGAAGCATATGCTCATTTGCTCTTTGGTAGATATATCACACGTTTCATCCATAATAAAAGAGAAAAACTTTGCAAGCTTGATTTGAGTCAAATAATTTGGGAGATACATTATTTGACATTAAAGACAATAATTCGTTGATTTCATGGGATAGCCATTTATATTTTGTACGCTGTAACCAAGAGTAAAGCTCATGTACATCTTGTGCTCGAAGTAACAATTGATGCAGAATAGAATTTGCATCGGTGTGCCCTCTTATTGCCTAACCTTGGACTGTTAAGTATAGTAACGATGATATTTAATGCCTTCCTTGCATTTTGCATTTCAAGACGAGCATGTTTGGATAACACGCTTTCTATATTTGTTCCTTTTAAAACTTTATCTTTGATTACTGCAGACGCGCGATGAACAGGTGATTTTTCTCTAAATAGGCATCCTTACAATGATTACAAAAAACCTTTTGTAATTGCTTGTCATAGTGAAGCCGTTTAAAATCAGTTGACATTTCTGTTGAAAACTTTTTTTACTGAACTTTTGTAACCATGGAATTCATGGACGCATTTAATGTTGATCCTGTTGTATTAGAAGGCGAAGTAGAAAGATGTTCAAAAGATATTGTGTCAACAGAAAGCCCAGATAACGACAATACTCATGTTGCTTTTCTGTTGCATCAGTATCTTTAAGTTTCAGGCGTAGAAGTGGATGTGTTGTAGACAGAATTTCCTTGGGCTACCGATGATTCTGAAGTGCTGGTAGTGGTTTTTTTTTGGTAGCCTTATAACAAATTTGTCAACGTTCAAATATGGAAACGTTCTTAATTTGATCACCGAACAAGTAAGGTGGGATTTTATTACAACTGTCGCCACCTTGTGTGTAGTATTTGTTTGTTGTTGTTAAACTTGTGTCCGTAGGATGGCGCTGTCTGTCTTAAACCTGAATTACACGTCATGTTTATAAATTAAAAGAATGAACGGCGAACAAAACACGGTACCAATCTTTAATTATAGTATTATTATTATTATTATTATTATTCAATCATCTAGATCTGTGATTGAGTGCAATAGTCAAAAAATATCAAATTTATTAAAAGAAAAGAAAATTTCTCCACAAGCTTTATGAAATTATGATAGTTTAACAATAAGAGAAAATAAGCAAAATTGATCGCTTAAACCAATATTTTTGTTGCAACAATTTTTAGCAACTGTCTGATAATTTGTTTAAAATTAATATTGTCTTTGTTGCTTGAAATTGGTTGTTATTTTCGTTTATTTTGATTTTTTAAATACACGTACTTCAAATCTTAGCAATTCTTTATTTATTTAATATGCAGGGTGAGTCTCTAGTACGACAACAGAAAAAAATGTAGCTTTAGTCAACGCTTACACAAAATGAATTTCATAATAAAATAGAAATTAAAAAATAAATTTCATATGAATTTCTGTGAATGCTACCTCACTTAAAAACAGTCGCTAGCTATTCATGGAATTTTGAGGGGGCACCGTCAGTTATTGCGCATGCTAGTCAATTTCCTTCAAAACGATTCATATTTCCTATGGACTGGTGTTATCATTTTATCAGTGATTGTACCTGGTTGTCTACTAGTGACAACTTAATCTGCTTTGTTGTAATACGTAAACAGTATTTATTTATTGACAAAGCAATATTCTGTAACATTTAAAAACTCTTGAATATTTGAGCAGTAACTATTACAATTTTGAATATAATTAAGAGACCAATAGTTAAAAAAACTATATACACTAAAAATGGTAATCCCATTCAGCATTCTCGATTTGTTGATATAGTTTTTCCTTTTAGGATATTTTTGAAAGGAATAAGGAATGCCCGAGTTAAACGAAGGCAAAAAGCCGCACATCAGTTAGAAAAGGATATAAAAAAAGAGCGAGTAAAGTTGAAACATGAAGCTAAGGAACGTCTTGATCAACTTATTTATTCCAATAAGAAACGAGTTAATTTCTTAAAGGAGGATCTATTTAATGATAAATATGAAGATAAAGAAGTAACTGTTAGTATAAAAGAACTTGATCCTTTTGCAATGGCCACTGAAAATAATTGGGTTGGACCTAATCCAAATGCATCGTCGAGTGTTGAAAGTATCAATGAATCAGACGAACCTAAGTCAGAGTACGATCCAGATGAATTACCTGGCATGGAATTGACTAAGAAAAAGAAGAAGGGCGTAGTGAAAGAAGAAAAGAGCGAGTCAAATACTGAAGAATTTGATTCTGTATATGATATTAAGAAAACACTGAAGAAGGAAGCTTTGGAAAGAGTGCAACAAAGCAAATTGTATCAAATTAAGGATAGGAAGAATCAAGCAAAGCAGAAAAAGAAGTCTAGGTTTAAGAAGGATAAACGGTTGGCACGTATGACTGATAAACCACCGTCAAAGAAGTCAGAAAAGAAGAAAAAAGCCATTGCTAAAATCGTAAGAGCTGATAGATTAAAAAGAATACATAAGAAATAAATGGACCTGTTTTGTTATTTGTAAGTAACTTTTTCTGCTTTAGGTAAATTGTTAATATACCGTTATAAATACACATAGAAACTCACTTTTATTTTAAATTTTTATAATGCATATTTTTTATTTGTCATTAAACTTGAATGAGAAAGCATTCTGGCGCAATTCGGTAAGTTTGAATCTTTTTTGACTTAAATTTATTTGATGTACCATCAAAATGAGTTAAATGAATTATTTAGTGTTTCTAATTTTTATCTCATACCATATCATACCATATAGTATGTAATACCTCATACCATATAGTATGTAATACCAATAGGTATATTGAAAGATATAGGTGGAGCGGCGGGGAGGGGGAGGGGGTCATAAGGAACAATTTTTCATATATAAAGTTTTTTCTAAAAAACTATTGTCCAAAAATTAAAAGAAGGCTCGATTTTTCGGTGGAGGTGCATACGTATGTATGGTATGTACGAATGTATGTTCAAGAATTTCTCCTTCCATATGAGACTGATCTGGATGAAACTTAACAGACAGGTGTAGACTATAAATCAGCAGAAGGTTTTTTTTCAGATTTGTTAGTGTCTCATATTTGTTACACATTTTTCGAAGACGACCTGCTTAATCTAACTAATTCATTAAACAATTAATGTAGTCGTGTCATTAAACGTCGACCCATCCATATGATCAGTTATAATATGCAAATATGCAGCTCTCGTCTATGAACAAAGAGAAACCAGTGATATTAGTAACAACGTGGCTCTATAGTCCGTTTCATGTTTTCAGTTGTTGACTTAGCTACTTTGAATACACGCTAATAGCATAAAAAACTGATTTCTCTACCGTAAGTAGGGTATAGTACTCATTTGTTGGAGTATTATGATTGAAACCTTTGTTTAGTAGGTTGATTTCATTTTCATCAAAATTCGTCTTAGTAAGATTAATAAATCTATTGTTGCATTTAAATTGTGCACTGATTTCAAATGTGTGTAATATGGGAGTGTTGTTTATCATTTAGAAGGTGTTTTCAATTTTTCTTTTGAATTAGGAATAATTTGATAGTTTGATAGATACTTTATTAACGGTTTCTCCAATTACACAAATTTACAATATATAGGATATGTGATATCAAAGTTGAAAAGATTAAATTTAAGCTTAAAATTGAATTAAATTAATTGAATTTATAGAAAGCAAAGATGAGAGACTATATTTAAAAAAAAATAAGAAAATATAAAGTTATAAAATACATGTTTACAGGAATGTGTATGCATTAGTCCTGAAAACATTCAAAAAGACGTCTGTATTAAGCGAATGAGAGTTGATCACGTTTAGTGCAGATCAATCAAGTTATTTAGGCGATAGTTAGAGGTGCGCGACTGAGTATAGAATAATTAATTGTACTTTAAATTTAGTTGCGGAACTCGAAACATAATTTTGCTTAGAATTTCCGAACAATCGATCATATGGATAATTTTGCGTATAAAGCAAACATCCTGGAGATTTCTACAGGGTTTCTACGGGGTATGTACATTAAGTACCGTTCTTATCCAGTCATAATTGTGATCAACAATATAAATTCCTAATTTATATGCACAGAATCTTAAAAACTTGTTCTGAATTTTCTCTAATACATCGTTATACTTTTTGTAAAACGGTGCCCACGCAGGTGACGCATATTCCAACATAGATCTAACAATCTGCTTGATACAAGCTAATATATGAGTCAATACTTAGATTTTCACTGTGTATTAATACAAAGCCCAGTACTTTTCTCGCCAGTGATGCAAGATTTGTTCCATGTCGCATGCTCAATAAATGATAATCTACTGTAAATTTGATACTAAATCACTTGTCTATATTTAAGTTTAGATCATTGTTTTTGGCCCACTGACTAAAATGATCTAGTTTGGATTGTATGATCTTCTGATGCTCAGGAGATTTGACAGATCCAAATATCTTTAAATCATCCGTAAACATTAAAACTCTTATCATTTTAAGTAAAATGCTTATGTCATTGACAAAAATATTGGAGAGTAAAGGAGAGCAATGTCTATGCCAGATACAACGTCTATATCTTCGGAATTAAAATTATTCACCTTTACAGTCTGTTTTCGGTTTTTAAGAAACTCCACCATTTCACTAGATTGGAATGAAAACCAAAATTACTTAGTTTTGACAATAATAAGTAATAATTCACAATATCAAACCTTTATGTCCCTCTCAAAAGCGTTGAATATGTAGTTCTAACGATGGAAGTGATGAGATTGGTTACTGTAGATCTCCTTGGGAAGAATCCATGTTCTTCCATTATTAAGAGTTTACATTTCCATATTAAGTAATCAGAAACTAAATTTTGATGTCCTTTTTGTTTCCTGATTTGTATATTGGAACTATGTCCTGTTTTTCCATTAATTGGGAAAGACGCCTTCTCTCAGTGAGCGATTAAAAAGAGAGCATATGGGCGTACATAACGTAAACACACAACGTTTTAAAACTATGTTGGGAATCCCATCCGGCCCCATTTTAATTTTTCAATCTTACCAATAACTTCTTCTGTTGTAATAACTGGGCAACTGATGCAATTGGAACTGATTCCTGTAGTGGTTGAAAAAGTACATACTTGGTTTGTGTATACGGTGGAAAAATATTGCGCAAATAAATTTACGATATCCTGCCCA
This sequence comes from Adranes taylori, assembly GCA_009867245.2. NCBI lineage: Eukaryota > Metazoa > Arthropoda > Insecta > Coleoptera > Staphylinidae > Adranes > Adranes taylori. The sequence goes on from WYDF02264889.1 coordinate 17,889, forward strand.
CTATCCGCTTTTACATTGTCTAAATATATGCTATTGGGAATATTATTAGATCTCCGTTTATCGTTCACAAATATAAAGATTTTTTTCGGCATTCAATATAGCTCACTATCAAGTTTATTTATATAGTTCGCCATCTCCAAACATAAGTTCAGGTTGACGTTTATTACTTTCTCAACGTTGCTACAATGTGCTTCATAGATTTCTAGTGGTGAAGATGGAGGAATATATACAGCGCCAATAATATATTTCAGGCGTTGATAACGAAATAAAAATATTTTCAATGGTCACGGAAGCATGAATAGGTGATGTTCTAAATTTATTATTATTGCCGGTTGAGGTATTTCGATCGAGCCGGTATCAGGTGAAATCAGATAGATGGACAGATTTCAGAGTCATGAATGTTTTTGTTAAGCCATGATTCACAAAAGATAACAAGATCATGATTAGAACAGTTGATAGCTTGTTTAATAGTAGATAGTTTTGTGTATATCCCACCTGCGTAAATATTTATTGGTGTGTTACCTCGTTTTTTTGTTGACGTGTATTGCTCATACACAACATATAGAATGTTGTCCATACTATTGTTCAGATAGAATTGCTGATACGTAATTGTCCTCTGATATAGTTTAGAGTGATTCCCATCTCTACGGTTCTTATATTGCTGTTTCACCACCTGTTCTGCTTCTCTATGTCTGGTGGTTAAATCCGTAATAATACGGACTTCTCCGTTACTAACTTGATTTTTCAGCTTGATTTTATTGTTTTTGAATAAACTCTCTATCTTGCAGGGTTATCTTAAGAGGATTGCCTTTGCATTTGACAAAAATAGCAGTTTTTTACAAATCGCGCGAAGCTCTAGCGTCGTTAGTTC
>WYDF02264900.1:0-15273 GCA_009867245.2 Adranes taylori
CAAGGATTTGCAGGTTCCCTTGGCTGTAAAGCGAATTCTATAGTGTATATCTTATCTGCACGTTATCAGCTTACCATAATTCTAAAAGCATTCCATTAATTACCAGTTCCAGGTTGAAGAGGATGATAAATCATAAAGCTTCCTTCAAACAATCTCTCCAAACTACCCAAACGATATTCAAACCCAACAGGGAGTGGAGTTTTAGTTAGGGTAGAAATCCCACACTGTTGGATGCACGGGCTTTCTTCGCCTTTTTAATGTTTCTCCACTTCCGACGTAAAAAAAGTATTAAAAAAAGACAGTTCCTGCTTTGGTCTCAGCGAATCCAGCCAGCCCAGAGCCTGCCACCGACACCGTTCAACACGAGCTGCTAACGTTTTGGGTAAGCAACACTATGTAGCTACCATTGTTGTCCGTTTTTTATTATTAGATTGTTTGTGTGAGATAGCTTTACGTTCATTCCGTATGTTAAACCGTATGCATGAGTGTAAATAGTATTATTTCATACACAACACATTCTACTAATCCTGCATCCCATACTTGTGTGATACTTTCGGTTGTGCTGCTTACAACGATTGGTAATCGCTAGGTGTAGTGACGTCATTTTATTCTTTGCGTTACACACCGTAGTAATTATTTCCTGCCTTTCTCGGTTGTATACTACAGTGATATCTATGGTTCTACTATTCACAACGATTGGTAATCGCAAGGCGACTGGTAATCACATGACTTAGTGACGTCATGGTCTTTTTTTGTGTCACGTGGTGTGGGGGTTTTCAGAATTACCCCCATCGATCCCCAGCCCTGTATTATTGTTAGCTGTTACATGCTCAGCGCTTCATTAATTTATCACCGCATTATCATATTTCTTGTCATGCACTGTCGCTATAACTTACATACCATTTAATTAATTATTACCGTTCTTTTTAAAAATATACATTTGTACCACTGTATATAGACTGCTTAAGAGCTTTGTTTATTTGACGCTATTATTAGGAAAATAATTTCGTTTGTTCCTTTCATGATTATTGTTTCTTTCATGTTTATTATGAGCGATAACATTTTGGTTTGACGTTTTCAGCAATATTCTTTTCTCTGTCCGTTTATGTTGTACAGAAGAACAATACACAGTTTTATTAAACATCTAATGCTGTTCATTAGTGGATAGGATTGATTTTACAGATACCCTTTAGCAACAACGAGAACCTCTGGACAACTCATAAGAGAAGTAGCAACAACATCAGTTTCAAGGGCGGGCTTACTTTAAATGGACCTGGCACACTATGCATTTCCGAAGACCATAATTGTCCTGTAAATAGTAAAAATAGTTATTTTGGCGACTTGTGACAGTCGCTAGGCTACCCATTAACAGCATCGCGTGTGGGAGTTCCGCTAGCATATCAGCGCAGGTTTACGTCGTATATTCTGACGCCCCAAGCAGAGACGTCGGGTAGACCATCTGCACTGTCACAGTGCGACAACACGAAGAGCGTCTGATTCTTCACTGTATACCAAGCAAGATAGACACTATAGGACACTTCTATTAATCATTAAGATAGCTTTTCCTAAATTGACTTAATCTAAGCGCTTTGAGTGAATTAGGCAAAGTTATGTAAGCATTCGAAGCATGGTAGGAAAATGATCTTTTAAATAGCTCCAAGTTATGAACAGAATGCAAAAGTAACCCCGTACTTCTAATGTTTACATCATGAGTAAAAGTTTGGAAGGTCAGTCGTTCATACTGATAACTGGGACACTTAGTAGTACAAAGTATCATGACAAAGTATTCAACCGAGCAAAGAAAGGAGCACATATGCTAGTAAACAGGTTATAGCTATACAGTTTCATCTAGCTTTCGTGACAATAATTATACAAAAAGGTTTCTTAATGGCTATAAGATAAGGTCTAGACACTAAAGTTTAAAAGACAATATCAATTATTAAGCGATTTTTTAAATCATTTTTCAAGTAATTCACTAACTGCGCTCTAGACAAGAGGATTATACTTTTACGTTGAAATATATTTAAACATGCTAAATATTTTCTATTAATTTGATATCTCCTTCTTTTCTAGGTGCTCTTCAGCACAGGACTGGAGACACATTAGAAACGAATCCTCAGATCGATGGAAATTTGGCTCACAAATAGGAAAAGTTCCGTCTTCTAAATCTAACGAAAATAATCTCTCAACTTCTTGAAGTCATGAATAACTGGAATCAGAGACAACCGTAACTTTATGGTTACATCTTATAAATTGATAAGCGTTATGTGTATTCTAATACAAAAATGATTTTCTGTGGCCATGTGTATAGAGTTAGTTTAACTGTTTATGGCAGGTATTATCTTCTAAGATTAGTCCTCAGGACTAGATTGTCACAACCCAAAAATATTGCTTTAATATTACGCAATATTCCCTTTGTTGCTATGCTGATTGTATGGACTGTATCGGATTCTAACTTCTATATCGTATTATAACCGGATTCTAACCGGATTCTAATAACTCCCTGAATAAAAGTTGAAATACAATAATGTTTAATATAAATTATTTATAACAAATAATTATTTAAAAATGAAATATCTATTGCATATGTATAACATCGACTCCAGATCCATAAAATACAGTAAAAATTATTAATATCTGGAACTAAATATGTGTAAAATAGTACGTGACCAACGAATACCAAGAAAAGGCGAAAGTAGGACTCTTATTTCTGTTCAAATATCAAAATGCCCGTCCTCTGAACAGAATGCGGGAAAAAGATAAGTTTCGAAGTGATGTCCCGAAAGCCCAATTAGATATTCGTGTGCAGATTTTTGCGTGGACTATTCCTATAGCATATTTTATTAACAGAAGTTTCTCTGTTTTCTTGCGTTTTTTTTTATATCCTTCTAATGTAATAAAATTTTATTTAAAGAAAATAGCAAGGTTATATCTTCGTCCTTGTGGAATATGGGACAATATTTATTTGTGTTATATATTGTATATTGTTTTCTTCTTCATTTACTTATTATAAAAAAATATATAAAATTTTGTTTATATATTGTATCTTCAGATTTTATTTTAAATATATTTTATTCTTGTAAGCTATATTATTTACAAAATTACGTTTTATGAAATTAATTATTGACCGAAATCTAATATCCAAGTATGGCTTCAGCAAATTTCATCATATACACAGTGTCAATTCAATTTAAATATAATGATTGCAATTAATATAATCGATTGCGTCTTTTGAAAAGATGATACCGAGAGACCCATTCACTCATGAAATATCTCAATTTTTCATCATTTTTGTTAAGGCGCGAAAACAGTAATTAATATACTGTTTTCGCGGTATCTGCCTGATGACACAAGAAGCATGTGCTCACGGTAATACTTTTTTACGAAGTTACACATCATAGATTAATAATACATCTGAAGAAGTTTTAACTTTTCCACAACAAGTAGCCGACCTGATGTATTATAATTGAAGATTAAATTTTGATTCGCACGACTGTAGTTTCAATTAATGCTGTGTAGTTAGTTCCACAATAATAGGCTGCTTTTAATTACCTTTAAATCAGAAACCCATGCATATGAAATAGTAGTGGCCATTCTCTACACAAAAAGCAGTTTTAGGAAGTCATCGGGATTGACAACTATCTGAGAAGAACTTCCTCTCATTAAGCTTCTTACAGTGAATTACTATTCTAAATTTAAAACGTCCTAACGCGTCGAGTTTTTTTCAAAAGCACTCATATTGAAGAGGATCAAGCAGAATTAGAATGACGTAAAATGCCTTGTTCCAATATGTTACTAATTTGTCGTTGTACCTCTTGTTTATAAACGTAACGATAACGTTAGGTTTCTGTGTGAATCCGTGTCTCATCAGTTAATTTAATGTTATGCTATACTGTGTTTGTGAAAGTTAATAGATCACCCTCAAGATGAATAACATCTTAATAAGAAATGTAACGTTGCACGTTATTATACAGTTGAAAGTCTCTTATGGTTACTAATAAAATTAATTAGACGGCTACGATTTGGTAATCCTACTGGATAAAGCTAGAAATACAATTACATCCTGCTTTTGTTTATGTATTTTCATAGTCAAGTACTATTATTATTATATGTAAATAAATCAAAACGAGAGTTAAATATGTAGATAAACATTTAATTCCTTATCGTTGATAATAAAAATGTATTATTTATTTGGATGTAAACAAATATGTTTAACGAATTAATCAAACTTATTTTCTATGCCGTTCCAACTGCTTCGAATGCAAGTAAAATATTAGGTGGAGAAAAGGATAATATTTGTTTTGTTGTGAGTGGACTTTGTGACTTGGCGTTGAATGAAGCGTGTGACCACGTATGTATATGGCTGCTTGTACGTGCGTGCATTCTAAGATAGTATGACGTGTTATTGTTTATTGTCTATGCTGAATATATGTAAAAAGTGGGAGTAGCGGAATTGGAATGTAAATACGAGATATACCGATATTAACTTATAGTTTGGTGTGTATAAAATTACGTGATTATGAATGACTCCGTGATTCCGGGAGTATGAGGGAACATGCCGCGTCATAAAATGGTATGTGCAGGCCTCTATTTGACATGTATGGAGCAGTAAAATCTAAGCGTTACTCCCGGTCTATAAAAGCGAGATTTTTAAGCATATGAAATTAATACCTGATTACGGGGACCCCAACAGACAACCAACAGCTGTATATACCAGCAACAAGCTGCAGAACCGATAGCAAGTACAGCAGTAGCCGAGACGGTCACCAGCGTTCAACACACGTTTGGAAAGCATTCTAATATAACATATAATATCTTATTAATTGCATTTGTAATAAATAACTCCATTCTTTCCGCCTGTCTAGTTCCTGCTCACATATTGAAACGGCGACTTATTACGAGACGTCATATAGTGACTCCAGACCACCCTCCGCTGCACTGTATACTATTGGCTTGTGTTGGTCTTGCCCACTTGACCATTGTAACATCAACGAATTACGGAATGTTACTTGCCGTACAGTGGATGTTCTACTGGGCTGGTTAGTTCTTGCTTGGGCTATTCTTAGTCAGTGGAATACGGCAATAAAGCGACGTATTGCGAGGCGTTACTTGGGAGTGCTATTCCGGTTTATTCTAATATTAGTTACTACGCAACAGTGTCATCAACGTATTACGAGATGATTTCCTGTATTTTATGATGTAATACCGTTTGTACGAAGATATTTGATTCCCCGTCTTCCCCGTTGTTTCATAAGTTGCTTCTTTACATGATTCCCGCATTGCTGTTATTTTATCACCGCATTTTCGTATCGCTGTATATGCACCGCTTTTAGTTATAATTATAATGTTGTATTATTTCATGTGTGCCGTTTATTGTTCTGTTTACTATAATTTCGCTATGACTTATTTAACCGCCATTATTCCATCATCGATTTAATTTACCATATATCTTTTGTTAATTACTAATACTTCATTGAATATGTATTTTCTTTGTTTATATAGTGAAAAAGATCAATAGACGGTTTTCTTAAACCATTAATGCTGTTTCATTCAATAGTGAATAAGCTTATTTCAGGTGCCCAGCAAGAACGGGAATCCCTGGTTTACTCACCAGGCTAAGAGCTGTCTGTGCCCTCAGTAAGATACTGAGGACCGGATGGATAACAACTGACCTTGCGCGCAAGTTATCCTTGTCCGGATGCCAGAAAAATTCTGTAGTATAACGATATCTGTTTGAGCCATCGGTGACAATCGCTAGGGCTCCCCATTAGCAGCGTCGCGGGTGGGAGTCCGTCACGTTACAGAGTTTACTAATTTATTCAAATTGAGATTTTAATTTTGGTTGTAATATTCTAACCTAAATTTAGAAAAATCTACTGTTTATTTGGGGTTGTCAGTATTTCTAAAGTTAGTATAAAAAAATCTCTGACATAACATTAAATGAATTATTAAATTTGAGTGATACTTGTTCATCAGTTGAACTATGTATAAATACTACTGAGATCGCTGGATATTTGCATCAATAAACTGTTTAAGTAATCCTTTAGGCAATTAAAGGATAAAGGACCGGCCGATCGCAATCACGAACTAAATAAAATGGTCATTCTTGAAGATTATAGGTTCATGGAATTTGTATGCTTACGATTGCAAATCATGTACACTTGTCCTTTGAAGACTGGGTGACGTTCCTCGGTTAACAGTTCTTCAGCTAACGTGGACAGCTCTCCTTTTTCACATAAAGAGATTTAATGAGTTTGCAACATTTGTCATTTTGTTAATGTTGTCAGTTTACCATTAAAATTTAATGCCTCATATACTCAATGGTTGTATAATAGAAACGCAATAAAACAAATCTACTTTAATCTCAATCATACTGGAATTCTTACAGAGGTATCTTGTTTTCTAAAATGCCTCTATATTTTATGCATCCGAATATTTTGATGACTACAGTTAAAGAAAATTATGCGTAAATAATTCGAGTAAATACATTTATATATAGAAGTTTTTGTTAGCTTTAAAAACACATAATATAAGTACTTGTTAAAAATAAAGAACCATTATGGCTTTAGTATAAATTTACCATCATCATATAGCAATAAAATGTTGTTAGTTGAAAATTGTATTTTAATATATCGCAAAGCATAAAAAACTAATATCAACGAAACGTACGACAAATACAGCGAAACGATGCGCTTCAGTTTGTCACCTAAACGGAAAATTCTTTTTCATAGGGATTCTCAACTCCAATATGTCGAACAAATGGTTTCCAAACTGGCGGAATAATGTAAATTTGTGTATAACTTTCTCACTTTAACGTTTCCTACACTTTCTTATAAATATAGACCCACATTTGGAGTAAATACAGATATTCTTAATTACGAGGTAGCAGTTGTGTTTTATCATATTGGACGTTACATATGGTACATAAAAGTACTTTATACTAATTTAATAGTATTGCGATTGACAAAGTCAGATATACCACGGTTTTCTTTAATGCAGAAGCTTTCATTTTTATTACTTCCACTCTAGACTGTCATTGCTGAATTTCGTCTGCAAACGCATTTTCAGGAATTTTAATTTCTGCAAATGTCTAACACAGATATGCCTAGCGAAGAATGTACAGTACACCTCCTATAAGTCCAAGAAGAACAGCGTCAAAGAAGTTAATGGAGAAGCCACCATCAACGAGTGAACATTACCAACAAATCAACATCCACAAACCCAGCAGCAAATTCCACATCACTTACATTCACCCGCAACACACAACAACGTATTTCACACGACGACGCAAGAGGAAGGAAACCATTCCTTTTAGACAACTACACAATGTGTGCAAACCGGTTTAGACAGGAGTGGGGGCAATATGTATTTGCCTTCTTGGTATCTATTCGCATCTATAGTGCTAGTAGTATACAGGACACTATTAAAAAACGTGTCACTATTAAAAATAATAGTGACACGTGTATACAGTGGCGGGTTGAAAAATAATAGCATGACAAATGTAAACTAGTCTGCGTTTTATGTTATTTATTCGCGTATATTGTTCTGATATTATACAGGCTGCATTAAAAATAATAATACGACGTGTCTACAGGGGTGAATTGAAAAATATTAGCAGAAAAAATTAAAATAGGCTGCGTTTTATGCTATCTATAAGCGTCTGTAGTTCTACTATAATACAGACAGCATTAAAAATAACATTCATGTTGTATAGGACAACATGAAAATAAGAGTGCCAAAAGTATATAGTGGCAATTTTGAAAAAATTATAGTTTGAAATTTTTTTAAATGGCTTTCTTTTATGCTGCTATTTACATAAAACGAAAACGGATCTATAGTTCGTCTATTATGAAGGATGACATTAAAAAATGAATGCTATTAATGTACAGGAGCAGTTTGAGAATAATAGTAAGGGAAAAAGTAAAATAAAGATCAAATTAGATTAAATCATGTATTTATATGGATGTAACAGGCAGTAGATGGTACATACAATAAACGTTGAAAAGTCTGCAGTATGCAAAAAGTCAGTGTCCCCTCAGAGCAATAAAAATGTTTACTCAGGGTTTGTCCCCCACGGTTTTGGTCCGGTCCGGTTTTAGTCACGTGATCGATTTAAGGCGGATACACACTTGCATTTTAAAGAAATTGTGTTGTGTGGGGTTACGTTTTGGGTATAGTATAACAGCTAGGCATTTGAAACTAGGGATGGATACAAACTTTCAATGTAAAGAAGTATATCCTAGGTACAGTGATGAATATCAATAAAAGTAAAAACTTGTATTTTTTTAATGCGAAACTGTGCAACTGGAAGTGGGCGCAACGAGCAAAAATGAGATCATTTTTTTGTTATTTTCTTCCGTTTATGGTGGTAAAAAATAATTGTGTGAAAAGGCACAAAAATGCGTAACCCATTTCATGCAGATTTAGATGTCGTTGCTTATGGTGATGTTGCTTAACATTCTGCAAGAAAGGACGCTTTGTGAGTAGATATTTAGTTATAATTGCTATAAAGGTGTATGTTTTATTTGTAAGTAACCATTAGTTTAAATATTGCGGCGGTTTCAAAGTTTCAAGATCTACATTCAGATAAAACAGAGCTGTACATTATTGCTTGTAGATTCCATACATGTGGCGACATATGGCACTTGAATTATGATTATTATAATTATAACAGATTAAATTAAATCATTGCCTTAATAGTATAAGTTGGCTGAGAATTTGAACCTGCATCTAGAAGGGTAAATGAATGGAAGTGAACGAGCCATTGCATTACTTAGTTGCATGGATAGAATTGCGTTGTTTGACGTTTATATAAAGCATATTCGCACATATAACGCTTCTTGTATGGAATAGTAAGGATATGCAGCGTTTTATAGTTACCTCACCAGTTACTAGGCCCCGAAAGCCCCCTAGATTTTAGGGGCTTTCAATTCGTTTCATGTACACTTCCTGTCAAGCAAAATGTGCAATCTAATTGCGTGCTCTGTGCTTTTATAACTTAAAATATCCTAATTTAAAATGGAATTAAGTCTTTATTTGCAGTAAACCCTGATAATGTAAAAAGGTGTTCGAAATAGATCAATTGTACAAGTAATAAATAATAATTCGATTTAATTCAACAAACAAAACCAAAGAAAAAATAATGTTCTACTTTCAACCAAAATCGCATTCATTTCTTTTGGTACCACTAAGAACTTACACTTCGTATACATCGAGACAACAAATCTGTGGAGATAAGATGTGGTACATAATCACCTTTTTGATGTCAAACTGTTGAGCGGATTGTTTAACTAAAACCACTTTTTCGGCACAACGCCTATCCTTAAGAACTATACCAGCATCAATATCAATAGAATGTTTAACAGCTATACCCGATCGTGATGCAATTCTATCATGACAGTCTTCTGAAAGTTGAATCTTGATACAAGGAAATACTATTTCCAGGACACAAGGGCATGCTTTTGGTAGGCGCATAATCGTCTTTTATAACTTTAATGAATCGTAGAAGCTTAAGTAACGTATTGTAGTCATGAGATATTTGCTGTAACTTTTAAAATTACGAAACAATAGAAAGTTAATGCCTTACGGGATTCCTTATCGCAAGCAAAAGCACGAATAAATATGTGGCAGTATAAATACGTGAGAGGGAAATACGCAAACCATAAACGATGTGACAGCTAAACAGATAGAGATTGCACCATATTTCAAGGTTGTAGCGCAAAACTTGAAATAAGAATTTGTATGTACATTAATGAAACACGAAGATACTAGCAGATAGAAGAGAGTAGTGACTTTATTCGAGGTAGTTAAATGATCATGAACGTATAAACATTGTTGAAGAAGTATGAAGTAAATCTCTAAAAGCAAGCAGACAGGCTCGATATTCGAGGTTATTCCCTAATAGATTAGTCCATAGCTTCTGGACATTCCGAGTGTATGAAAATAAATTCAAATTGAAAGATGTCAGTACAGCAAACATTCAAAATATTACCTATAAAGGCTGCGAAATTTAGATATGATTTAGATATGTGAACCACTGACCAGGGAACCACAAAACCGGTGACTTGGTATCAGATAACCTTTGTACGATCATCCAGTTTGAATACGCGTACTTCATAATGCAACGTTGACAATATGCGTAGTGTACAAAAGTAGCCATGTTTGTAGCTACCTTCAACATGATATTATTACGTTTCAGTAGTGCTTTAGGTGTTTACGCACTCCATTCACACAACCCAAGAGGAGAATATGAGAGTCACCGTTTTAAGCCATGGTTCTCAAAACAACGTTTTTATGCTTTGTAATCCAGAGTTTTATGGTTTAGAAAGCAAGGTTTTATCCATGGTTCTGGTAAGCGCGGTTCTATGGATTGGAAGCCAAAGAATACCCAAGATAACCTACGGAACCAACTTAGTACTGCAAGTAAGGGTTAAATGCACTTTCTCTACCATATCTATTAGAGACATAGATACGTCAATATCATATTTCTACCAATAAATGATTTCTAAACAAAACAGGACATAGTATTCAGAATACATTTGTTATATAATAGACTAACACAGGTTAAGTGGATATGAAAACGTTCATATGTAAGAAAAGCACCATAAATTTAGTATTATCTTGACAGTTACTTGGTGTCGCAAAACCCCCTATTGAAGCCGCCCTATACCTTAGGGGGGCTTCAATTCATTCAAAAAATGCAACATCTGCCAATATATGCGAGTAAACAAAGATAACTGCATTTTGTGTCTACCTTCAATTAACTACTTAAACAAAGATATAAGGTACTTGAAGCAATACGTACCTAGGAGGCAAGAAGTTTCAAGTTTTTAAGTTTTGCGCTTGAACCTTGAAATTTGGTGCAATCTCCATCTACTCAGTTTCTTCCCGTTTATCTGGTATGCGTATTTCCTTCTCATGTATTTATAACTGCCACATATTTATATGTATTTTGCTTGCAATTGAGACTTAATAATTTTCTATTGTTTCGTAATTTTGGTGTATTTAAAGAAAATATCTGATGACTAGAATACTTTACTAAAGCTTCTATCATTCATTAAAGTTATATAAGACTCTTATGCACCTACCAAAAGCATGTTCATGCGATTAGAATTATATTGTCTTGGGAAAGAAGTAGTATGTAATGGTATCAAGATTCGACCTCCAGAAGGCTGTCATGATAGAATTGCTTCACGATCGGGTATGGCTGTTAAACATCTTATTCATATTGGTGCTAGTATAGTACTTAAGTATTAGCGTAGTGTCATAAAAGTGATTTTATTTAAACAATCCGCTCAACAGTTTAACATTGCCTATTACATATTTGCAGCACCCAACGAGCAAGGGCACCAAAAAGAGCAATGGGCACTATTATACTATAATAGATACCAGATAATCAAACCTAGAAAAAATACCAATCATGATCTGCCGGAATATGATTGATATAAAACTTCGTGCAAAAACGACGAGAAAAGTAGAATAGTCATATGAAAATGATACTCACAAAGAACTGCAGTGACCAAAAGCAAAATATTAGACAGTGAAACTTAAAACAGGCACTGCAACCGCACACATTATTTGTTATGAGTGCAGAAATGTAACTGAGATTTATAACAAAATATGGGACTATATTCAAATATCTCTCTAATGGCAGCCATTCGGCGCGGATCGAACTAGCGTTACGTCAGCAGTAGAGGAATGTACTCAAAGACAGTGCGTATCTCGAGAAACAGCGCACGAGAGGACAGTCATTCCACACCATTTAAACTTTACTTTGCCAAACTGCTATAAATTATTTAAGCGCTAAACACACCAAGATGCGCAAATGTCTATGCCGATTGTTAGAAAAAGACAAAATACACGTAAAAATATTCTTAATATTCAGAAAAATGTGTTTATCTGTATATAAACCAATCATCAATTCCGAACTATTCAACAGATATTTAGAATAAATACCAACTGTTAAATAAACATGTAAAAAAGTCAAATCTAAACGCAGCTTTATATGTGAACCTAAATCTTTTCCCAAAGTCTATGAAAATATGAAACCAATCATTTTCACGGATCATAAAATTATAAACGATATTTGGCTTCTGGTGAAGGAAGAGCATTCAAACGTTCCAAGCAAAACAAAAACAACAGAATATAAATATATTTATGTATAAGGAGCGATACTTTTAAGACATCTATTCCTAAAAGGACTAACAAGAATCCTTTTCGCACTGGCCGTTGTTTTAATGTAATGTAGCTTTGTTAAATTTAAGGGGGAATTTTGTAAAGTGAAAAATAGGGAAGAATTTCAATTTCATATTATTGAATTCACTCTATGTACTTTCAGTACTCAAAATGGTTAAATTCTAGGAAATGTTTAGTTCTTCAAGCGTTCTTGTCTTACAATTAAATTAGTTTTGTAAATTAAAACCATTTAAACTACAAGAGGTCATATAAACCTAACTTCATCATTACTAGGTAAAGTAAACAGTTCAAATGGGAACAAGTAATTTTGTGTAGCTATTTAATAAAATGTAGGATATTCTTTGTAGATAGCGGGTGTAAAAGAAATAGGGATAGGAGCAGTGGAAGACAGTAAAATGTCGTTCTGTTGATGACGATTTTTAAGGCGTGCAAATTCTGGCTAAGCCAAAGCCCTGTTAACTTTAAGTACTATCTGTTTTTTACGGCAGATACTAGAGTGGGAAAACTAGGGTTAATGTAATATAGATAGTTAATTGGAAAAAAAACGGGATAATAATATCAGATATTTCATATTTGTGGACTATAAAATTAGTTTTTTTACAAAACACCAGTCAGTTGATATGCGTTTTAAAATACATCTATAAAGCAGTACAGTATTTGGAATGTCTACAGCTCAAATTTAGGTTAAATTCTATTAATATTCGTTGACTAGTTTGAAAATCTAAAACATATTAAATACTGAAATTATTCTTGTTACTAATTTTATGCAAGACTAAACTAATGAACTGCTTAATTGTCACTGGTAATTATTTTATTTACGTGAGAATTAGCGTTGCACTTTATCACACGCAAATTATTCCTTGTTCATCCAAGGATAAACAGGAGAAAATTACTCAAGAAATTTTCTAATATTAATTTTATTAAAAGTCATTTCGTACACAAATTATTACAGTCTAAAAGAAAAACAATATAAAAGTATTATTACAATAGACTAAATGTCTAGAATGCAATTACTGACTTTAAAAGATGAGAGCGTTCAATTATTATCAGACAAACATTTGATAAGTTGTAACAGATTAATTTAAAATATGCATGCTACTGTTTTTTTAATCTAGCTAGTGATTATTAACACAGCTATAAAATCTTATTGAAGTTTTTTGTAACAGCGCCTCCACCAGAATGCCCCGTCTCAGTTGACGGCAACCCCATAAAGGGGTTTAGTACAGAGAGCTAAAGACGTAAATGCAAATTAAATGTACTTGTTCGGATGTAAATTAAACTGAGTAATTTTATTTTGGAAAAAATATAACGTTTTATAAAATATATGGTTTAGTAAACACGTAATTGATTATTATTGATGGATACAAACTTGATGTGTTCGTTAGCCCTTCTAAAGAATTTGGGTCACATTGACCAACAATTCATTATGGTTTATTCTTATTATTTAAAACTTAATGTTGAAATACGTACTTCATTTTATATTATATGTATAACCACATGCATATCGACATGCTAAGAGTTTCAAATAAAATTTTTTGATTTCACAAGCTGATAAAGTTTTAGTATACACATACGCAATTTATGAGCCATTTTTATCCCAATGTAATAAATGCACTGTATGCATAATAAAACCATTTTTCATTTCGAAATATTCTTTCCTAGAATTTAATTTTCATAAAATTGTATCAAATTTTGATGAATTGTGGAGTTATTACATATTGCTTCTACAAATAGGTTTGAGTAAAATTGATTATGGCGAACAGAAACGAAGTAAGCAATTTTTCACACATAAAAATAGCGTAATCTATAAATCTACCTAATTGGTAGATTTACATTATTCAAATGGGGTTTTTGACAATATTAATTGTTTTATAGATACTTACGCCAGCTGAATTAGAAGTGAATTGTTGCTTTGATAATATCTGTGCTACAAGTGATAATGGCAATGCGAGACACTATTTTGTAAAGGATCGAGAGCCAGATAGTGATTTAGAAGGTAACAAAAAGGTTGAAACTCGATTACAGATAAGTGATTCAAGTTAAAAGGCAAAAGATCAATGTATTGAGTGGAAAGTAAATCCTTCAAGTCGTGTCGGCCGAATTCGATCGCAAAATATTATAAACCTAGGAATTGACCCAACTGCTATTGCGCGTAATACTATATCAGACGTAAAATCGAGTTTTGATCTGTTTATGTCTAACGATATCAAACAAATTATTTTGGAAAGAAGAACTAGAAGGGGAGGGAACTAATAGGAAATGATTGGAATCCACTAGACAATGCAGAATTAGAAGCATCTCTCGGATTTCTCTTACTATCAGGCGTATATAAGAGGCACAGCAAAAGTTTGAAATCATTATGGGCGACCAATATTGGTCGGCCATATTTCGTACAACCATGAACAAAAAAGATTTAAGGCAATTTCCCGCTGCTTACACTTTGATAAAAGTGAAGAGAGGCGCGAGCGTTTAAGTCGTGACAAATTGGCACCGATTAGAGTAATTTGGGGTAAATGAAATTTTGATACAAAACAGAATGCGCTTGGAATTATTGAGTGTGTACACGCCGAACACGCAACACTCAACCAGAAAAAAATGAGGAAGAAAGAGTTGTCCTTGATTTAATAAAACCGCTTCGAAAAGAATACAACATTACGTGTGACATTGTTTTTACTGCATACAAATTAGTCCTCCAACTGCAGCAAAAACAAATCACATTAGTGGGCATAGTAAGAAAAAATAAAACATTTTACCTCAGATGATACATGATTTCAAACTTTTCTCAATTTTCCACTCGCAATTTTTTTCATAAATGATGTTACTTTAGTACCCTACTTGCCAAAATGAAACTAAAATGTAATTTTGATGACCACTTTACATGATGCACCAAGAGTCCAAACAACTAAATAGAAGATGCCTGAAATCATACAATTTAATAATACAACAAAGGCTGGTGTAAATGTCTTGGATCAACTGGTTGCTAATTGTACATGCAAACTAACAAACTAACAAACTAACAAACTAACAAACTAACAAACTAACAAACTAACAAACTAACAAACTAACAAACTAACAAAC